>DWDV01003133.1:0-10860 GCA_018245615.1 Mimoniades ocyalus | reverse complement strand
GTTGGTTGCAAGTGCGACTGCCGAACGGGAAGTCCTGGGTTCGATTCCCGCGTTGGGCACTACCAAATTTTCTAATTTAGATTTTCGAGTAGTGGCTCGGAGTTTAGAAATGTGCTCAATGTATGGCAATAGGCTTACCACAAATGCCATCGTTGATAGTGGAGACGTATGTTGGGCCTCCCGTTATTTTACTAATTTGGTATAAGCGTAAGATCACGCTTGTAATCTCCGTAGATGTAAAGAATAGGAGTGTAGTGTACTTCCATGTTGAGAAATAGAAAACGTTTATTTTGTCCACACAATAAAGAACATAAAATAATTAACAATTACAACAAGACATTAAAACTAACAAAATTTACAAGTAAAATAATTGGATATTATATTTGTTTCACCAGTTACGCAATGGTGAGCTAATTGACATACGAATAAGTTCATCTAGAACATCGGAGTTCGAAAATCCAATACTACCCGACCCGGAAATCGAAACTAGAATGTCTCGATTAGCAGTCGCCTTTACAACCACTCGACCAACGAGGCAGCCTACGTCATTTAGTTAGTATTACAAAATTTCTTAAATACATGACTTAAATAGATAACCAAATAAACACTTTTTTTTGAACAAAAACAATTATTACAAAATGTGAGTGGCTTAACCATACGGAAAATAGACAGTAATTAGGAAAATTTGAAAGTTCTTCTGACTTTCTTTAGAAATTTCTTTGAGCTTTGAATATGTATCTCACACAGACACAGACTAAGCCAGTGTTAAAGGAACTTCATCTTTTAACACTGCCGCATCATACAAGTGTTAACCCAAGTACCGCAAATGTGTTTTTGGACGCTTCGGATTAAAAAAAAATTGCGCACAACAAATGAGCCTCACGTCCGAGCGTAAAATCGTTAACGACGTGACGAGCGTAAAATTGAAAGTATAACGGTACCAACTAATGCATTTAGAGTTTACAAAATTCTACCATTGTCCCCAAATTTACTAGTAAATTTGCTGCTAAACATTAATTACGTATTTTTTGTTTCAAAAAATTAACATTACATGGTACATGGTACTTTTTTCCATGGGGGTTTTTAGCTAAAAACTCCCCACACTTGATATGCTGGTTGGGAATGGCAGAGTGCGCCTAGTCAACCACTTGAAAGTCGCTGAGTTATGGAGCTACGAGTAGTTTTGCTCGGAGTCTCTCAGGAGGATAGGATCAGAAAGTACACTATCCGAGTACGAACTGGAGTCATCGACATAACTGAAAGGATTAGCTCGCTAAAGTGAGCTAGCTAGGCATATTTGCCGAAGAATAAACGGTGGAGTAGGCGAGTTCTGGAGTAGAGATCGCGGCTCGGTAAACGTAGCATAGGACGCCCCTCAGCTGGATGGAATGACGATCTGTGAAGGGCTGCAGGCAGAAGCTGGATGCGGCAAGCCGCGGACAGGCGCGATGGCGCTCTTTGGGGGAGGCCTATGTCCAGCAGTGGACTAAGATAGGCTGACGATGATGTTAAATTAATTTAGCAAGCGTGGAAACCAATATTGAAGCCCTTCAGGATTTTTGTAAAACAATCGGTGATCAGTGAGAATGCACACACTCATACCCCACGCTCGTTACGCCACGTTGACAGATCCAGAATGAGCGAAATGTTAGCAAAATTACTAGCTCGCAGAAAAAATTACCTGCACTCCATGACACCGTACTTCAGAAGATTATTTTAAGCAGATCAGAGCAGATCTTTCTAGGGCACATCTCATCATCATATCATACCTACTGTGCCCTCATTTTGTTTAAAACATTGAATCAACCGAAAGAAAAGTTATTCTACGTTATCATTAAACTAACCTTGCCATGTTCTACGTATAAGTTATTGCAAGATTTTATTGAAAAATACTCAGATAACAAATTACTATGGCCTAGATCGTTTTAGTTCATTTAATATAATACCTTCCAACATATTCAGGCTTCACGCGGAAACAACTATAAAAATTTAATATCTCCTTTTTTATTATTTGCAAAATCAACGTTATAGAAAACACCTGTAGATGTATTGACCGTTAAGCATCCGGCTATAACATATATAAAAAGTACCTACGCAACAAAAAATCAATCAGTTGTACAGTACCTACTGATAGATCGTGGTGATTATTTATTATAAGTTCGTTTACTTTTCGGTCAAATTAAAAATTTTGAAATGTCTTTAACAACAGATAGCACCTTAAGTAGTAACATAAGTGATCTCCTTCCGTCTCTTAATGGCGAAGAAGTGGTCATCAGTGGAATATCGGGAATATTCCCTCGTTCGAATAGTGTCAATGAGTTCATGGAAAATCTTTATAATAAGGTAAATAAGTAGCATGATTAAATACTAATAATAAAATGTTACCGAGTTGCCAAGGGAGATTAAATAAGAAGTCTTCGGAAACGGCGTGTATGTACAAACAGTGAATGTGTAAGAAGAAGCATCGCAGGTCTGCATGGATGGGAATATTTTTGACACTCCATGCTATCTACTTCCTGAAACTGGCGTGTTGATATAAAAATATTTATATTGTAATATAATCACAAGATTAGATATTGTAAAGAAATGTATTTTTTTTTCGACTAAAAGCTGAAATATGTTTAGTTCAGTATTTGCGAGGTTTTCGTTATAAGCTTGCAAATATTACATACCTGCGATAGTAGGAGAGAATTCATAGGCTGAAGAATAAAAATAGGGGGTAGAAATTAGACTGCAATATGCTGATGATGATAATGATAATTGTCAACACAGTATCATCGAAAAATGTAATCCGATTTCACATTTATCCTGTAAGGCACATTAAGCCTGCACACAGTATTCAGCTGAGAATACCTTTTTATGAATGATGCCTTTAGTATATCGGTAACGTATATAATATTTTCCTCCACTAATAAAATCATTCAACGCGCCTGAAGAATTTTATAAGTAAATAGAAATCAGATTAATTCAATATTCTTTGCGGAAAACGAAATCAAAAATAATAAACAAATTGACCAACATCCACTTTAAATCCACTATTAAAACGTGTTATGTCAAATTTTACAGGTGGATATGGTTGTCGCCGTAGACCAAAATATTAAGATTGCCGAAATGCCAAAATATAAAGGACCACTAGACGGTTTGGAAAAATTGGATGCTCAGTTTTTTAAAGTAACATTCAATCAAGCTCTATCAATGGATCCAATGACTAGAAAACTGATGGAACATGCATACAGTGCGATTTATGATGCGGGTAGGTAACATACTTTAATTGTATAACATCGTTATTGCCATATTTATCATAATTATTATACAAAATCAGCGGAAATCCATTTAGTGCATATAATTGTTGACTTTGCCATGCTATATAGTTACATGATATTCATGCTCGTCGCTATCGTGGTCGGCATAAGTAACTATTTTATTGTTCCAACGCTTTTGTTGTTTAAGGCTATAATAAGCCGCGGTGGCCAAGTATCAGTTTATACATTTCACATTCTTTAATGAAAATTAGGCAGAACTCTTAAGTATCTATTCTTCCTCGGAGTATGTATTTTTTTGGTAATGATAGGTCAGTTGTTAATGGTAATGATAGCTTATTATCGTTAACAACTGTCGATAATTCGAAACTTTACTCGATACACTCTGACATATCACATAAATTCTAAAACGAGTCACAGCCGTTTAGATTATAAAAATATGGCAATACGAAATAGCCTATTTAGAACAATCGACCTCCTTTAGTGTCGCTAATATGTTCCTTTGAAAGCAGCCTTTAACATGAAGTTTGTTTTAAGATTACCTGAGAGAATTAAAATTTGTAGCCGTATTGTCAGTTCCGAAACCGCTGATTCAATAGTAAGCACTGTTTTGGGGGACTGATTCTGAGCCATAAATTCTCTTAAATTAGGTAAATTATCCGTTACTTTTCCCAACACTGAAATACTCTTTTTTTTCCATGTATTCATTTAGACTCACGGCCAAATCCTTATCTCCTGACCATATCGTTGTACCTGGAAAGTATAACTACTGAAAGACGGAACTTCTAATTTTTCTTTTCATAGCTCGTTTCTTTATAGATTTCTGCCTCTTTGTATATACATATATTAACTTCAGTAGCAGATAATACGGCTTAATTTTGCATTCTACAACTACATTCAAATCATCATCAACATCATCAGCCTATCTCAGTCCACTGCTGGACATAGGCCTCCCCCAAAGAGCGCCATCGCGCCCTGTCTACATTCAAATAGCATCCAATATTCCTCATCGTCTTCGTGAAATTTTGTCAGATTTCACATTTTCCTTTCCATGTGTGTGCAATTATTTAATGATTATAGAAATGTTTGATTTATTGCTAACAGCAATAACGTGTCACTGACGCTTAATTTACATTCACGAGAAGTATTATTCAGTGTAATTAACCTTGTAATTTGCTCAATACTTTTATTTCAATAAAAAGCCATAAGAATAATAATGAATATTTTCAGGTATAAACCCATTAGCTTATGATGCAAAAAAACTTGGTGTCTTTGTGGGCGCGCAATACTATGATTCTGTTATGAATCTGTTCGAAAGTAGAAACTTAAATAAATTCTTTGCTCCGGGGTAAGGACAACTATTTTATTATATAAATTAGGCTAGTTCACTATTCCAATTATATACATATTACATTTCAGATATTATGTGATTAAGTGCGTCAGTAATAAAAATGTAGTCATATATTTTATGATAGCAGGAATTTTATAATCAATAATACTGATATTTTGCAATAAGAACTAAAAGTACACTAGCACACCTCTTAGGTGCTTTCATAGAATTATGTATGCACATTTATGTATTCAATTATGTATGCACATTCCATTAAATATGTCAGGTGCAGTAAAGCCATGACGGCAAATCGTATCTCATACTGGCTGAATGGAAGAGGGCCATCCTATGCGGTTGACTGCGCCTGCGCCAGTTCCCTAGCAAGCCTAGAGCATGCTTATCGTAGTATCATGTCGGGGCGGTGTGACTCAGCTATTGTTGGCTGTTGCAATATATGTCTGTTTCCAGGGATTACTATCAATTTGAACAGGTTTGAATACATTCATGTTTATTGTTATCGTTATGGATTTGTTTAATATATTTATTTACTTGGTACATGGACAATATTGTTATACTGGTATATAAGATGTAATGGTAATATAGTACAACAAATCAATATAGTTCCCAATCATAGTATACGAAATTAAAACAGTACTTGATATTAATAATAGTACTACGAATAACAATATAAGTCAGTAGGCACTCGCTCAACAGCGCCATCTAGTATAACACAAATGTCGCTAACACAAAAGAGTTGATTTCTTTCCGATTGTCTGTTCGAGACGACAGCAATGGTATATGTTTTTATGTGTTTTTGATGTCTGACAAATAAACTGAAAATTCTGTCTGACCTTTTTAAGATATGAACTGTAGATTCCAAATAATAGATCAATACTCAAGTACAGAACGGGCACTACTGAATTTTTCTAATTTAAATTTTCTAGTAGTGGCTATTTTCTAGTAGGAGTCTGAAAATGTGCCCGGTGTATGGCAATAGGCTCTCCACTTATTTAATGATAGGACAAAACGTAACTGGTTAAACGTATAAGTGTACTGCACTCCTCTGCCTACCTCTTCAGAGATTACAGGCGTAATGTTACGTTTACGTATAAAGATTTTCAAATACCTACCGTAAGTGTTTTGTATATTATTGTGTTGTCTAAGGCTAGTTGCGCACATAAAATGATAAAAGATATGAAAGAAGGTTTCGTTACTGCAGGGATTTGAAAGAAACATGGTCATTAATGGTCTTCTAGCTATAATTTAATTGGTAATATTAAATTCATTAACAGTAATATAATTAGCTTTTGTAATATTAATATAACTGTCTGAGATGTAATCAAATAATTGACTAATCGACTTATTTTATTAAGGCGATTGTGAATGAAATATTCGCTGAAACCATAAATATGATGCCACCAAAACTGACACCGCGATTGTCGTATTACACTCATAAACATTATCATCATTGTCATTATCATCATTGGCCTGTTACAGTCCATTGGTGGACACATGCCTCCACTGATGGACAAATGCCTCTGCTGAGGGGTTATACCCATAATTAAAGACGGCCAGGTCATTTAGCTGTGCCTAGGCAGACCGCGCCATACCACGATCTGCCATTGCCAGGTTTAGTTGCCTCTTACAACACCCTGTATCCCGTCACGGCATCATTGTAACTTGCAACAAATAGTTTGGACTCGTAGATTCGAGGTACAAGCCAAATTTCAGTCAGGTATATTAAGTCAGTTGGAAACTAAAATATTTTAATATAATACATTATTCTTGATGGGAAGAACGCGTACATTTCGATAGTACAGTTGTAATTTGTTATTACTGCCATTATTGACGATACCAAAAACGAATTTCTTAAACTGGTACAAACATACAGCGATAAATTAAGTCAATAATTAGTTTCAATAATAACAGTATTATAAATCTTAGATATGTTAAAGACTCCATGGACTTTTTTACATGTTCCCGATAATACAACGGAACATACACGTGTAAGCCTATTATTTACTGGATACCTTTTCAATAGACAATTCACGATAGATTGTAAATACTATTTATATATTACGTAAACTAAGGAGCTCGGTATTGATTTCTATTAAAATGAAATTATAACAATAACATTAACAAACCATTTTTTTCCGCACAGAGCTGGTTTGCTGTGCTCGGACGGCAAAACAAAGTGTTTTGATAAACACGGTGACGGCTATGTTAGGTCGGAGTCCATCAATGTTGTATTCCTTCAAAAAGCCAAGGTTGCAAAAAGGTATAATCCGGTAACTAATTAATAAAACGATGAGATAATCTGAAAATAACAATGGTACTATAAAATTTATTTTCAGAATATACTCGGAATTGCATTATGCTAAAACGAGATACGGATTAAACCAAGGAGATGATCTCTTCCCAATTCGCCAAGCAATTGATTTGACACAGTTCTTTGAGGAGTTCTATACGACCATCAATATATCTCCTGACGATGTAGAATATATTGAAGCAAATGGATTAGGTGTGCGAAATATATATATTATTTTCTATTTTCAAACACTGTTATGGTTAATTTAATATGGTTATAATTAATAAGTTTTGTCCTGTAAAGTAATTTTATTACTTTAAACACATTTTTACAGCTATACGTAAGGCAGATGCAAATGAAATGGAAGCTATAGGCAGATTTTTTGGTGCAAATACCCCAATCAAAATTGGTTGTGTTAAATCTAACATGGGAAATAGCGAATCAGCATCTGGATTATGTGCCGTTATAAAGGTACTTGTAATTCACTTGTAGTTAGTACATTTAACTTTATAAACTGTTTATCACGATTGGAAATTGAAATTGACGTAAATTAATAAATTGAATGTAAATTTTCACCTATGACTCTTATGAATTTTTGATTGTTAGCAAAATATTCTTATTGATTACCTAACAATGAATTTAATTTTTCTACTTACATCTAAATTCTTAGAGTTCCCGATGCTAAAATAATTTAATTATTTTTAGGTCTGCCTAGCATATCATACAGGAAAACTAGCTGGTAATCTTCATTACAAGGAACCCCAAGACATTCCATCGATATATGAAGGCAAAGTCCAAGTAGTCCAAGACACCTCGTCGTTCAATAGGGGACTTACAGCAATAAACAGTTTTTCTCACACTGGTGTGGACGTGCATGTGCTTCTTAAGGGACATTACAAAGCAAAGGCATGTTAACAATTAAATATTTTATAATTTTTTATTATTATTATATAACGACGCGTCAATGTTTTTAATGCGAATTTAAGTGTTTTTTTATAGAGAAAGGTTTTTAATAGATAAACATCACTGGTAAAACGCGGCGTGTTCTACATTCCTCTTTCTGCCTCTTTGGGGATCACAGACGTAATGGCGGTGTTTATCTTTTAATAAATTTCCATAAAAAAAATTTCAGGATAAGCAACGGTACCTTTGCAACATTCCCTATCTCGTTACCATTTCTGCAAGACAAGAAGATGGTGTTGATAAGTTTTTGTTAGATTTGGAATCTCAGGGCGTGGATGCAGAATTAATAGGCCTTTTACATAATATACACCAATCGAGTATTATAAATCACATGGGTCGGGGGTATGTAATTCTAGGTGAGTTAGATTATTTATTAATTGTAAATGCAATAATTGTATAAAGCAGACATCTTTTATTAGTACAAATTCAAGCAAATAATTTGTGTCATAGCCGGAACAAAGTTCGTTATTGTCTGAGTTGCTTAATCTTCAAAACTTTCACCAGCATTATTTTTTTAACACGACCATAAATGCATAATAATAGTACAAACACGGAAAACAGTTATAGTACTGTTACATATTGGATTTGTAACTAATTTCGAGTCGGGTCAATGTACCTACTATCAATTCTAATAATAATAAAAATCTACACGCGGAGGAGATGTTATTTATAAATATGTTGTAGTTAATATATTTTCATATACGTTTCATATCAGTTTCCATTCTATGGAACTTACTAACCAAACTCTAATACTTATTTCTTACAAAAATATTTTGTAATTCATTATTTCAGATTCGAATGAGAATGGTGAAACGGTAAGTTTGGCTAAAAGTGTATCATATTATCACGGTGAAAATAGACCGGTTTGCTTTATGTACAGTGGAATGGGATCCCAATGGCCCGGTATGGGCGCTGACCTAATGCGAATACCAATATTTAATAGAGCTATTATGAAGTGAGTAATAATTATGAAGGTTTTTACAAATTATTTGTGTAATTTAAGACCGGTATATACGACTAAGACCATCTAAATTAACATTTCAGATGTCATCAAGTCTTAAGTGCAAGAGGTGTGGATATTGTCAATATAATATGTGATCCTAATGAAAATATTTTTGACAACATTTTGAACTGTTTTGTTGGGATAGCTGCTATTCAAATAGGTTTAACGGATATTTTGAAAGAACTCGGCATAGTCCCCGATGTAATTATCGGTGAGTTCTGTTTTCGGCTTATTATAAACGTGGTTCGCGCAACTATTGATACTAATTTAAACGTTATTGTACTTTCCAGGACACAGTCTCGGCGAGATGGGATGCGCTTATGCTGATGGTTGTTTCACTGCAGAAGAAGCAATTTTGGCATCTTATTGTCGTAGTATTGCATCTCTTGAAAGTGATTTCATTCCAGGAGCAATGGCAGTCGTTGGATTAGGATATAATGATGTAATTTCATCTTCCGTTTTAAATATTTGTTGAAATTTTCTACCTTTATTCCCTATCGTCTGCTTCGTTGGTCAAATGGTCGGAATGCGACTGCCGATAGAGAGGCCCTGGATTCAATTCGCTTGACCATCCTATATACTGGCCATATTATTCCCAAATAAGAAAAAAATCCTAAAAAGTATCCTTTGTACGGGTTGAAATTATAACAAAACTAGTTAGACAAAAAATATTGCTTTAATATACGTGAACATGACTGTATGTGTACGTATTAATTATACGAAAAAATTGATACATGTTTCAAGATAATTGTCAAAAATGCCGTTAACCAAATTTCAGGAAAGTTAGAAATATCGCTCATATGAAACTTCCCGTTTCCTATGGTGTTCTATTATATTGCATTAATAACTAATATGTTAATAAATGAAAATAATAAAAATGTTTCTGAAAATATTAAAATTAGTATGTTAAACAGAAACGCAATTTATTACTTGCAGATTGCAGACCTTGTGCCACCTGAAATCGATATTGCCTGTCACAACAGTTTTGAATCTTCCACAATATCTGGTCCCGCTAAAAGTGTTAAAAAAATTGTAGAAGACCTGATCATACGCGGTGTTTTTGCAAAGGAAATTCCATGCAGTGGAATTTCATATCATTCTAGATACATCAAAATTGCCGGTATTTTTTAGCTTAATTTATTTACAATGTCAATTTTATCGTCAAGCTTCATTTATAAACTTGCTCTGGTCATTCCTAATTTTAACACTAGTTTCATAATAACATTTTACGCGCTGTTTTCTTAAAAAAACTGTATTCGACGTTATATTTCATTATATTGTTTCTTTTCCTTTCAGAATCGCGACTTACAAAAGAGCTAAAATCTGTTATCACACAAAGTAAACCGCGTAGTCTAAGATGGTTAAGCACGTCAGTACCCAAAGAGAAATGGAATACTCCAATTGCACAATTCTGTTCAGCAGACTATTTTGTCAACAATTTTCTGGTACTTTTCTATAGTAACAATATACCTGTTGCCTTTTGAATTGACATTTTTTACTTTCTCTGCCCGGTTATTTGTCACAGAAGACTATTCTGTACAGACGGGTCTTTCTGTTTTAACAAAATACCGATTATTGATGCTCTTATGCTCCTTCAGTTAACATAAACTGGGTGGGGTGCACAGCTACAGTTCTTTCTACAAAAGAGAACAATAAGGGCTATTTATGATTTTACGTTGCGAGTCCCTACGAAAACTGTTTAATCCCATTTTATGAAAATATTACGTATACAAGAAATAACCATGAAAATATTATGCATACTAGAAATAAGGATAAATTGGCTATACCGCGCTTTCTCTTAAGTAAGGTGTCTCATACTTTAATGGGGAACTGTATTCGCTAATACAACAAAATACCAAAAGACATTGTTTCACATAAAAACTTTAAATCCATTATAACAACAAATCTTTGTAAAAACCGTCGGGGTCACCAATTTGTGGGTTGTAACGTGTATAACGGCTAGAATTAAAACTCTAGTGGAACGTTGAGAATATGT
>DWDV01003132.1:0-10860 GCA_018245615.1 Mimoniades ocyalus | reverse complement strand
ATTCCATCGTGGGACTTAAAAGTAACTGGTGAAACGTGGAAGTGTTCTACATTCCTCTGCCTACCTCTTCGGGGATTTACAGGCATGATGTTACTTTTAAATTTAGGTATTTACCACAGTATAGTTTATACTTTAAAATAATTTAACATCTTCACGGAATTCAATTCTATTACATTTTTAATGTAATTTTTTTCATCCATCAAATACATGCAAAATAGTATTTAATTAGTGACAAATGTCAGGAAAATAATCATTATCAGACGCCCGCATAACCTTGATATGCAGTGCATGTCATTTGTAACACATTCAACATCATTAGATGCGGTTAATTATTTGATGGCTGACTGCTCGTGGTAAATTTCCACAAGCACTCCCCAGCTTTTCAGGGCACTTGAAACAGTCGGATAAGTAACAATCGTTGACCTTATTCGGAGACCTAAATGGTGGTTTAAAAACATGCGATATTCGGGTGTACTACTGACCCGCATCTCCGAGATAGTTGCCCTTAGTAGGTATACACACGGATCGGCAGCCACACAATTTAGACCGAAACACAATTTTTTATAGTAACTTTAGACTGAAACACAAATTGTTATAGTAACTTTAGACCGAAACACAAATTGTTATTTCTTCACGGCACCACCTCACATTTTTA
The DNA here is from genome assembly GCA_018245615.1 of Mimoniades ocyalus. NCBI lineage: Eukaryota > Metazoa > Arthropoda > Insecta > Lepidoptera > Hesperiidae > Mimoniades > Mimoniades ocyalus. The sequence goes on along the minus strand of DWDV01003132.1, from coordinate 10,205 downwards.
ATCATTAATAATACCTAATTATCAACATTAGTAATTTCCATTGTTTATTGTTGTGTTAAATCGCGGATGTGATGTACTTGTAGGTACTCACTATATAACCACAATGCTTTCGGTACTATAAGGAAAATACGAGATTGAAAAAAGTTGGTGACAGCCTCATTGGTCGGCTTGGTTGCAAGCGCGACTGTCTATTGAGAGGTCCTGGGTTCAAATCCCGGTCGGGCATTATAGGATTTTTGTAGCTTAGATTTTCTAGTCGTCTGGATATGAGCCCGGGGTATAGCAATAGATTCACCACCAATTCCATAGTGGGACGTAAACGTTACTGGTGTAACGTGAGTGCACTACACTCCTATGTCTACCTCTTCGGGGATTACAGGCGTACATGTTACGTTTGTATTTAAAGCTTGAAAATCATTTCGTTGAAAGGGGTTGTGTACCCTTTCGAAGAATATGGCAGTCTCAATATGCACAACCCGATAAGCTATACGAATTTTGAACAGAATATGAATATCGCGAATAAACCAAGTAACGGATTTCATCGCTGATTGCCACTGCGATACTGCGTGCGAACCGTTACTTTAGCCACGTGTTTCATTTCAAGCGTTCTATCGGAACAGCTATATAAACAAATAACATAACATCAAGCCTGCAATCTCCGAAAAGGTAGGCAGAGGAGTGTAGTACAATCCCACGTTTCATCAATTGAGCTTACGTACCACTGTGGAACAAAGCCAGGCTCACAGACAGCTCATAGGCAATGAGATTATTGCCATATACTGAGTATAAATCCAGATTCCGAGCTAATACTAGAAATGCTAAGTTAGAAAAATCCGGTAGCACCCATCCCGGGATTCGAACATAGGACTTCGCGATCAGCAGTTGAGCTTGCAACTACTCGATCAACCAGGCCGACCAATAATATAACGAGATATTTAGCTATATATAACAAGGCAACAAGATAAACTTGTTGGTCTACTGAGTGTCAATTGAATGAGGTCGTGTATGCTCACTACAACACAATTGTACATTTATTACTTAGTATATTAGAGGTAAAATACACTTAAAAAATAACGTACAGGTCAAAAGTTTTATGACAATAACATAAGGATATAATAGACTTATACTTAATAACAGTTTTTTTTTTAATAAAAATTGAAATTATATATGCTATTTTGTCGTCGTCAAAAACAAGACATTCCATGTTATACATAAAAAAGTTAGGATTGAAAGTAAACGTAACGCCTGTAATCCCCGAAGAGGTAGGCGGAGGAACGTAGTACCTACATTCCCACGATACGTAACTCAAGATAACTTAGGTGGCTGTTGCAGATTTAAAATCTGCAATAACAATAAAGCCTTCTGATATCGATCACATTTCATACTATCGCCATTCGTTCCAAGTGAGCATAGAACCTACTAGCTTCCCAACATATAACTTATACATACAATTATACGAGCCTCCAACAATCGTATTTAAATAGTATGCAAATACATCTGTAGAGAAATATTTCGCTTTCGTTAGCTTCGTTGGTAACCAATGAAAGAGTATTGGAATCGCGGCTTCATTGTCATGTCATATCATTGTCATGTCACATATATGTCTCATTTATACTTGTGTAACTTAACCTAGATTCAATTACAGAAATAATACTTTTGTGTGATGATGTCCCAAAATGTTACTATTTATAACTTTTACATAGAATAAAATATTAACGAATATTATGAATGTTGTTAGAGAAAAACCTATTTTATAACATAGATGTGTATTATTCAAAAATACTTGCAAAGCTGCTTGGTGATAAATGTATTTCGAGGTTTTTAATATTTGCTACAGTGAGTTTTTGACAATGAACAATTTTGTCAAAGCCATTTTGCCGGAGATTCACAGCACATTTTGCTTCCGCTTTGCCAACGAAGTATGAACCAATCTATTAGTCACATTCGACCTTTTTTAACAATATTTTTTCAATATTAGTACTTTTTATCAAAGGTAAAGAAGACAATAGGAAATTTCCGGTGTTTTAAAGGGGTTGCCGCCAAGCGTCGTATTTGGTGTGTTATAAAAGTATAAATATATAATTACACGGAATGTTTTTTTTTTCTCAGGTACTTTGAAGCCGTAAAAATGATAAGGGCAGCCGAGGTAAAGACGATTTATTCTTACTCTTTTTTTGTATTTTGTGATGCATATTAAGTAACATACGAATAATTGTATTAACAGAATGTGTATTTACATGGGTTTTTTGTTGCATTTTATTGACCCCGGCAATGAAAATTATGATTAAATACAATTGACTCAACTGATCAGGGAGTTAGGTATGGAGTTGTTCAATCTTTATCAGTAATCGTATCATCTTTCAACGATTCCAACCGTGGATATTTTTCATTAAACGCATATAGTGTTGCAGCGCAGGACGAATGTAGAGTCGTGAACAACAATATTTTTAATAGTTCTTTGTAAAACTACTTTGAAATTGATGAAACAAAATACATATATCACGTTATATAATGAATATCTAGTTTATATGAGTGCGAGTTGAACATAATTAAGGAACAGCTTGCATTAATAAGTTTTATTTAGCATGATTTAATTACCGAAATAAAAAACCGGAAAAATAAACTGGCATAAGAGACCTTTAATCTAAGAGCAGTACCTACGTTTTTATTTATTTTGGTTTATTTTATTTATCTACACTTCAAACATATTCGATGAAATCTGTAACTTTTCAGGTTCGTATAAAGATATGTATATGAGTAAAACAGATATAACGAAAGACTTTCCTTCCTGTTTTTTTTTAATTTGTGGTTATATGTGATCTCGCCTTGTTAGTTGAACGGAGATATATTGATCATTATAAGACGTTTAAATTTCAAAATATCTGAACGCTTCATTAACTTTTTCTAAACTTTAACTTTTAAGTTCCATATAATTTTTACTTATAAGTTCCATATACTCACAATAACGCTGTACATTCAACACGACGTTAATTAGGTACGTTTCCTGTAATTTTTTTGTCAGCCACCAGCAAACTTCTTGTGGTATCGCGCCAACCTCCAAAAGTATATTTTTTGCCAACTCTATGGTACTTAATTGTTGGAACATAATAAATGATGATTACAAAAGCGGTTAATTTGTTTAACTGACAACAATTTAACTCGTTCAAACGACCCATGTACTGATTCATAGAACAAATGCGAATTTTAATTTACATCAATCGTGACGTATGTAACACACTTTTTGCGTTTGTGTGGACTACGCTCTTAATGTTAATATTACGTAAAATTTAAAATATGCTTAATTTCTACATGTTTGAACGCTTCCAACGCGTTCCCAGCACTGAAGGCTTCTGTTGAGTTTTATTTTTTAAGAACCCCATGTTTCAACGCACTGGGGAAAGCCTATTACAAAGTTTGCATGTTAGCAACAAAAACGAGCGCGAGAAATCCACCTTTTACATTTTAACTCACAAACTCAAATTTTCATACAAGCTTTCATCCTCTATTTTATTCCCTTAAGAGTAGAATTCTCCGAACATCCTCTATAAATGGATGCTTACGGGATAAAAGGAAATTATTGCCCAAATTTCATGTTTCTAACTTCCGCAGTTTGGGTTTGCGAAGGTAAATCGTCAGCCAGGACATCTTTTTTTATTTATACATCATGTACCTATGTATATTATCAACCACCAGTCCCGACTTCGCCCAGTTCATCATTTATGTTTTACAATAATTTCTTTTATATACTTAACGTAATATACATATTTAATTGTGTATCTATTGATACGACATCCGTTAAAAATATTTCGCGCTAATTTATTCGTTTCGATCAAAACCTGAAAAATTAAAATTTTATTTCCTAACTGTTAAAAATGTTTTCTTTTTTTTTAAAATAAAATAGTAATACTAATAATGGCCCTACAAGAATATCGATTTATAATTATGATTGATATTATACATATAAACTTATTGAATTTGTAATTACGTGTGTGGGAAAACTAGATTTGATAACAAGTAGGTAGGTACAGTATATGATTTCATCATTTTCATCGCTCATTAAACATCACAATAAAAATATAACTCGGTGTTTTTTTTATTATGATTATTTTAATGTATACAAATTGATTGAATATTTGTAACTACATAATCACACGTCACAACTTTGTTTATCCTAAGCGGAAGGTAAAGGTTTATGCACCACTCCTACATTTCACCGGTTATGTTTTACTTCCCACTACAGAATAGAGGGTGAGCCTATTGTCATATACCTGGCACAAGTCCAGAATCCATGCTTCTACTGAGAATTTCAAGTTAGATTAACCCAATAATACACTGTTCAAGCCGGACATCGAACCCAGGATCTCTCGAGCAGCAGTTGCGCTTGCGGCCACTCGACCAATGCGGCAGTAAATGATTAATATCACATTACCTGTATTTGTAACTACGACAATAGAATTATTCTTTTTTCGTCTCCTTTAAACCTTCCAACACAATGAAATTTTTTAAATACCATCCACAGACATTAGCGACGTTATTCAACAATCACGCTCTTGCAATCATTTACTATGATTGATTGTGTTGAAAACTTCCCTGAAACGGATAGATAATTTCCTTGTTGAAGTCAACACGATATTATTGGTATTACCTACACATAATTTTTCCGTTTTGTGACGTGTTACGTCACAATGCTGTTATACTTCAAAACTTTGAGAACATGTTTCTGATTATACTCTACGATTCTAAATTAATTTATGTTATTTAAATATAGGGAAGCGATAAAGGGCGTATCCAGGGGGGGGGGGTCATGGGGGTCATTGCCCCCCCTAGGCTGGGTCCACGTCCATAAAAACGTAAACACAAGACGTAAAAGGTAAATTGATTTTGTTATTTAAATATAGGTAGGTATTTTTAAGTACAGTACTTACATTTATTAATAAAATACCTACTTTTTACTTGTATCTATTATTATAAAAATTAAATTATAACTTCTAGTGACTTGACTACAACTATAATTATGACCCCACCCTGGCGCTAAAACTGGATACGCTCTTGGTTGGTTCACTCCATTCACGCTATTCTCTCTATATCAACAGTGAACGCATACCTACCATCCTGCTATAAACACGTCAATTAAAAATACATATAAAAACTCATCCACTTGTTCCAGCGCTACATTTACAACTCCGTGGTTCCTCGACTTATCTCTTCCACATACTACCACTTTGGTTTCGACAATGTATTCAAATTCAAATATTATATTAGATTTCTAACAAGTGTATTTCTAAATAAAGTAAATTTTCAAGTATTGGTCTTACACAGCCAAAAGTACCGAAAATCAGATTCTAGACGACAATGATTCGACAACAAGTAACATTCACAATGACCCATATTTATATATTATAAACTCAACTATGGCAACAACTGTCTTTTGGATAGAAAAATTTCTGAGCCTTTTATTTCATTAGATACAATAATTTTTATTTGCATTTAATATTTGATAATCAGTATTGGTTTAATCACTGTTCACAGTGTTCACTCTCAATAAATTAATTTTTGTTTATATATAAATCACCGGGGAGTATAAATAAAACTACAAATAATCAATCTTTTATAAATATTCGTAAATGTAGGTCAAATGTGGTACAATTAAAATCAGAGGAAATATTTTTTTATCAACATCATATCAAAAAGGAAACATTCATGCATTGTTTTCTACACTTTATCATAATCTTAATTACAAACTGTAAAAAATATCCATAACTATCTATAATGTATAGGAACATGAGTCCGTTAGCAATAGGGTGAAGATGATGATGTAACTTGATGCAGATACTAGAGAATACATGACACTCGCAAAAAAAAACAATTATATTCACCCCATCCCTAACTCTTTAAAGACTCTTTGAACTGAATGTAAAAGCTTAAAATAATTAATATTTGTTTATATGATTCAAATATTTAGAAATTTCAAATGGCAAACAAATTTGTGTTTCGTCCGCAAAATAACCAAAAGTATGCGATAGAGTGTAGAAAAGTTTAAAATAGTATTCACATTTCGTTTTTAAAACCAATAAAACATAGTTCTAATATTTGAGTATGTACTACATGGCATAAAATAATCTGATATCTAGTCCATGATGATACTTAATATCATCAGTATGACTTGTACAAAAGAAATGTACGATCCTGTGAGTAAATACAATATATCTGACTATTTTTAATTAATAATGAACACATTGTCCAGTAAATGTAATAATTATGTTATGGGCCAGCATGAAGCTATGGCCACCACTAACTACACATTTGTTTAATGCTTATTATTGTAAGTACTAATTAGTTTGATAAAAATCGATAGCTTGCAAATGTCACAAATGTTTAAGATATATGAACAACCTAGGTGTACAAATGTAACAAAAACCTTTACACAGTGGAACATAAAAACATAATAAAACACTGAGCCATGATGTATCAGTTAGTGTATGTGGGCTCATGCATCATGTGAGTAATGCTAAGAGTACAAATAATAAAAGATATAATTACTAGATGTCTAAACTAATTTCTCATGTGTTTTATTGGTTTTAGAGCAGTGTGAAAGGAGAAAGCTTTTATAAATACATTGAAGATTATCATTTACAAACTAATTAATAAGAAATAACCATTTTAATACTTTAAGACATAAATAATAACACATTTTAAACAATTTAACTTGCTTTCTTTGACTTAAAATCTCTTACATCTAGATATTTGACTACACTAATAGTATAACCAAGTCTGTTATGTTACATTGTTATTAATATTATCCTATACTGACATAATGTAAAGGCGGTAGGCAGACAACTTCTTAAACCTATGGGACTCAGAAACAGAGTGTTCATATTATATCCAAACAAAATGTTGGCTTAGCACTCTTAGCCTATAAATGTCAGCCTAGAAAGACTTAATTTTCAAATATTTATTTACATGTCAATGAATGTTGAAAGATAATGTAATAATAGAGCAAAAGCATTGTTTTCATTTCGTCTGTTAAAAATATATAAAAATTATTTTCTATGCTATACTTCCTATCGATAAGTCTTAATTACTGACATTTTAATTATAGTAAAACATAGTACTAAGTCACTATCGGACACAAATGCAATAAAATAATTTACCAAAAAGTACACAAAACACACCTTCTGGCAGAGTTAAAGAGATTCTTATTTATTTGATTATATTAACTTACACTTTTTTATAGAGATTGACTTAATTATTGCTGAATATCAAAAATTATAATCTCGATAAAATTGCCAGAACTTATTATCTGTTATAACAAACAGCTACATACAGACATACACACATACACTCACATATTACTCTATCAATATGGTGGCTCGAACTAGCGTAACTTAATAATGAATTAATGATCAGTCTTAATAAATTCATGTGACCCCATATGAGGTCACAGCACTATTTTTAAACATATTGTACATCACTCTGTTGCTGAGTCTGACTTAAACAGAATACATTCAAAACTTACTAAAGAAACTATTAACAAAAAAGCACTAGCTGGTTAAATTTTAACAAAAAATGTCAGCACATAAAAGTGACAATGTATCATATTACAGTATTACTTCGACTGTGAATCTACGAAATCCACACGCTGCTCCGCTACAGAAGGAAACCTGTTAAGTATTTTCACCAATATTTTTGAATTTTGATGGCTGATGATCGAATCATCTAAATTATTTGGAGATTTGCCTATAGACAGGAAATTCAATCCTAACGAATTAGTTTAACTCCGAGCCCTGTTGACAACTTCAATTAAGGATTTTCCTGTTAGGAAAGTTTAGGGCAAACTTGACCCAAATGTAAATAAAAACCTGAAGTGTCGTTTTATAGTTCAGTGTAGGATAACCAACGGTTAAAATATTGAATATAAATGAGGTTAAAACATTATATTACATGGATATCATAAACTTATTTCGATTGAAACTAAACCTCATAAGCTCATTCATGTTAAGAGAGAATAACATGGAATGCTCATCAATTTCTAACCTTACCATTGAGAGCTGGCACTGCTTACATGTACCATTAGAAATATTCACTTGACATCAGATTTAAAATAAGCACTGGGATTCACAAGCAAGAAACACACCACACTGAGTTAATTACATCATAATATATTGTCGTCCAGTATAAAATGACATTTGTAAAATTATCTGACAGTAATAATTTGGCTAATAACCACTTCAATTATATAATTGTACATTTAAAATTAATTCAAGAAAACAGTGTAGGATACCTACAAACTTTATGTTGATAAAAAGTAAATTATTATGATTTCATAATTAACTGTATGATAGCTGCATGCTTAGAAATTACTATCCTACAATGTCAACCACATCTCAAAGTTCCTAAATTTTACTCACTCATCATATTGTCAGAACAATATAAACAACATTATTGCTTTCCTTATTATTTTTAACCAACAATTTCTATGAGGAAGGAAAAGTAAGGTACACATAAATGTAAGATTTTACATTACCATAGGTGTCTCACATAATTTCATAAGATTTCAGATTCAAATAAAAGTTACACACAGCACATTGTATGCTGAACAAAACCTTACTTATATCAGTCAATCATCTATTTTATTCATCATCACTACAGCAGTAAGCCTGACTAACATATCAATCAAACATTATGACAATACTTGAGACTAAACTAAGCACAGCGCCGATCGACATATGTCACGATGCATCCATCTTCCAATTCACTCTAACACTCATTTCAACTTTTGTGTATAAAAAATAAACAATACGCAGACTTATCGATTCGTCACTTTGGAAAAGACAACTAAACAACTAAAATTTACAAACTATATTCGAGGGGGATCAGTAGTACTCTAAACCAGAAGTGAATTATCGAGCAGAAAGTTCAAGACTAGTGATGCAATCACGAATGCTTTACTACAATGACACCCGGTCTCTGTGGTGGTGCTCGATCCATTTTCTTTGTCAGAGCAAGAGGTGCCTCTCCTGCCTCCTCACGAAACAAATGATCACCTTCCAAGTGACGAATGGCCTCTACAATAGTTTCTAAGTTTTGGCGGCTAGTGCTAGCTAAGTACAGTCGTGACGGAGCATCATGTGTGGCATCAGGCAGAACCTCAACTTCTACTCTTGGCTCTGCCTTGATAGCAGCTTCCAGTAGAGGCACGGTCTGCGTTTCCACTACAGGTATCTCCGCTTCATCACTTTCGACTTTACAATCTGTGATGTCTGTCTGTTCATAGTGAACAATAGAACGCTGTGGCTCACTTTCAGGATAAATTTGTGTTTCCAATGAATGCACACGTTCTTCTAGCAATCGTCGCAACCTTCTCTCTCGCTCCAATTGCACACAAAGTTCACCACTATCAATATCCTTCTTCTGTGGGATGTTCGGTACAGTTATAACAGGAACTGGTTCCGGGGATCTTGAGTTGGTAATGGTGTCATCAGTAGAATCTGGAATTATGGTGGGAGGGACATGTGTAATAATCTCACTTTTTCTTTTCTTCAGAGGAATCTCACCTCCCTCATGTTGGTTGAGTAATCTCTTTAGCTGACAGTTTTGCGAAAGCAGCCTAGTCTTTTCCTGCTCCAGAGAATAGATATATTCAGCAGTTTGTTGCAAAATTGCAGCCTGTAATGTTAGAAAATAACATGAGTTTTGGTTCAAAACCATTATTTCAACAGACTTAAGATTTTTCAAGAAACATTTAATCACTCTATAAAAATTAATTAACAAAAATACCTTGCTCAACTTTTCTCCCTCGTGCCGGGGCAGCAGCGTGCGGAGAGCTTGAAAGCCTGCGTTGATACTCTGCATGCGGCGTCGCTCATTACTGTTGGCAATTTCACGTCTAATCCTCCTCTCTGCTTCCATAGTTTTGTTTCCAGAAGGATGTTTGTCACCTCTGTAAATTAAAACGCACACGTTGATTCCGGTATACGTAGTTAAGCAACAGTAAGTAACTTCACAAAGAAAACACGTACCCATTTTAATAATAACTTTGAGAAACATTTTTCTAAAATGAATTATTACACAACGCAAAAAATGTTATTCAGTACATAGGAATATTATAATATTTGTATGATATTCAATTGAAAACAAAATACGATTGTGCTAAAGTATTTACTGTTTATTTACAAACAGCACTCATTGACAGTAACTCATGTACT
>DWDV01003131.1:0-10861 GCA_018245615.1 Mimoniades ocyalus | reverse complement strand
TTCATTTATTTATTTATTCTTTGTTTTTTTAACAAAGGGCGGACTTAATAATAATTAATTGGCATTTTCTACCAATCAACCCAGGTGTTGTTGACAAGTTGGGGCAGGCATTTAATAACCTAAGTTTAAAACTAAAACAAAATATATTAGTGATTGTAATAATAACTCTGTATGTGTAAAAATAAAAGTTAGATATTTTAAACATCTAACCGAATATATATTTGAAATTTTAAAGTTGTGGGATACTTTAACGATTTTGTGCTTCTCATTTTAAATTGTTAACTGTATATTTCATTAGCTAATCGCGCGATGTAATTGCAAGTTATCCATAAACATTAATTATTGTGATATGTATTAAATTTGTAACAAAGATAATATTTTTACATTTTATATATTTTGTCAATACAATAGTAATTGTATATGATATAAACACCAGACTTTTTTAAATTGTTAGTTTGGATCTTTTTCAACGATCAAACGAAAATCAATGTACTTCTAGAAAATGAACGTGGGTTCACAACTTATTATTGGTATCATTATACCTTCATAGGATGATAAAATCGCTCGTTTCCCCAGGAAATTCTAATAACCGGATTGGCAAAGAATTGTGTGACTATTGGGATAGTGACAAATTATGGTATACAAGCATTATAAATAACTTGATCAGGTTTAATGTAAAAAAAAACAATACCAGTATGTGCCTGAGCGAAATACTAAAACTGTCGATGTTGAGCTTCATCGAATGAGTACTTCCTACTATTATGTTTACAAATAATTTTGATTACAAGAATTGTTTAATAACTCAGCAATTACCAAATAATTTTTAAACAGGAAAAACAGGAACCAAATATTTTTATACGCTTAACGAAGCGGGTGCGCACTGGCTAGTTATTCAATTAACACTAAGGAGGTAAAGACAAAAAAAATAAACGTAACAGACAATAAACGTGCTTAGATTTTAAACCAATTATGAACTTCATTCCGTGATTATTTCCGGCTTCTCGGTGTTTGTGTAAACCATTGGCGGCTGTGGTGCATTAGGTTGTAACATTCCAAATTTGAATTAAATAATAAGTCCTTTTTTTATTGTGTTCGATATTTTTTTTTACTACAACATGTGCTGCTTTTTGAATAGGTACCAAAATTTCTAATTTTCTATTACAATACCATATTAGTTTGTAATATATTATTTGCAATACAAATACTATTGATATTGTAGTCAATAACATAACCCTATCTGAGTCCACTTAGTCTCGGCCTATCAGCCTAATCTATGATCTTCATACCAAGAATGCGGGTTGAGAATAGCAGAGCACAGCTTCTCACACCTCCTGTTCTTTTGTCCGTCGGTGACCAGAACGTCTAATTGTGTGTAAATATTCTCAATCTGATTTCCAGGTCATCCTCCTAACAGTGGTGTCGGCAGCCAGCGCGGCACGCCTGGATCAGGTCTACCTTCCCCCACACTCGGCCTCATCGGACGGAGCCAACGCCGGCCTCCAAACACCATTAGCTGGACCTGCCAGGAACAACCCCAATGATCAGGACTATGCTGCGTCTAGTCAGGATACCAAGAACCATGCTGAGATTCTCAAGTTTGAAAGCGAGATTAATCAAGAAGGGTACCATTATGCTTACGAATCAAGTGACGGTACTAAAGCTGAACAAGAAGGTCAGTAGAGATAGCTCTCTTTTTGTTTAATAGGAAAGCCAAAAAATTATGTAAGTTCATATCCATTGGTCATGAGTTTGATTCCCGTAAAACATATGTGGGTGATAAGCACGAGTGTATGCTGTGTGAGCATGTAAAATTATGACTATAATATCGCCACACATGACCATTTGATCCCAAAGCAGTTATGGTAACCAGAATGTTATGGTAACTATAAAGTTATGGTAACCTGAAAGTTACGTTAACGTGAAGTTCATGGTAACCTAAAAGTTATAGTAGCCTGAAAGTTATGGTAACCTAAAAGTTATAGTAACTAGACGGCATCTAACTTACATCTATGTATAATACAAATGTATATTTATAGATAATTTTTATTTTTTACACCTAGACACGGGGGGAATACTTGTCCCTCATAAACAAATATTAGACCTGGGTGGAGATCGAACCAACGACTCCCAGCTCGTAATAAATTTTACTAACCACTGGGGTAACAGGCCAACGAAATAATTACCACGTAATAATGCGAAATTATTATAAAAAATGTTCATGCATCGATTAAATAATCAGTCAACATAAATCCAGCGAGCATCATTATGTAGAGTTGCATATCAGTTGGCGGAAAAAAACGTTTACCTAACGTGTTTCATGTTATCAGTACTAATTATATACATAACCACTTACGAAACATAATTCCCATCTTTCCGCACCGGAATCCCTCATAACCAATCTTGAATATAACAATTACTAGTATTCAAATGTTACTCATTTATATGCAAGTGTGCATATGCAATGTGTGTGAAATTCTTAGTAGTGACTCGAAGTTTCAATTTGTACCTGGTTTATAGCAAAACACTCACCTGCTTTTCCATGCAGGCGTGTCGTAATGAAATAATTGCTAGCATACACTTATATAATCGGCATCATTTAATCAGCAACCCTTTCATCGTTCCAATGGTAGACCGTGGGACAGACCCCTAGCAGAACGAATAGTGGTCCCAATGAAATCCAAAAGCCATTAACACAGCAAAAGTCAACCGCGAAAAATATGTATGTTTATTAAATCAGTCAGACAATTAAAAAGCTTCTCAAAAAGTACGTTATTAAAAAGATTAAATCATACACAATTTTATAATGTTCCACGTACGTCCTTATTTAGACCAACAATAGCTTTTAACGAAGCAATACCCGTCATTTAAAGCTCAAAATATAGCGCATATGTGTGTGATTCTCAAAATACTTTTATTGTTATTATATTATCACGCCACGTCTCTTACAGGACAGGCAGAGAGCACTGAAAGCCGATGCTACAATTACAGAGCTGAGATGCTTTTTATACATTCACCAATTTCATCACGATCATACACTTCTAAAATACACCTACATAATACATACAATAATTAATTCGCCATAAAATTTGTTATAGTTTACTTGAATGAGAATTTTAGTGTACTAAGTTGTGGAGCGGTAAATATACCGGACAGACCTCCCTGAAAACCTCGGCCATTATTCTGGTGCTGCTAATGTTCATTGGTTATAATGTAACATAACATATCATCAAGCATGTAGTCCCCGAAGAGGCAGGCAGAGGAGTGTGGTACACTCCCACGGTTCACCAGCTTTATTTACTATGGTGACCACATACAATTGCATATCCGCCTGTCTATTTGCCAGACCAAATATATAATTATAAAAGAAATATTATGATGATTGTGAGCCTTAATAGTTGAGGTCTAGGAATAACTGACATTCTAAATAATTGAAAAGCCTTTGTTTCAATTAATCAATGGCACCAATTCACCTGACAGCTACCAGACTAAAATTGTTTAGAGAAAATACTTATTAGTCAAATGGACATTACCAGGTCAAAATGCATAGAGATAAGAGTTATTAGTCAAACGGACTTTCTAAAGTTTTTTAAACGCTAACTTGCATAATCGAGTTAATGGTTATTTCGTGGTAATAATTAGTGTTGACTTAGAATTCAGCCTCCCAGCTCGGCGGTCGTGAGTTCAAATCCTGCCGCGCCCCTTCACCTTTACAACAGTGAGCATGTTTGAGATAAAATATACATACATAACTGTCGAGAGAACACCGCAACACAATAAAATATAACTTGTGGTAACAAAAAATCGTCAGGAACATCGTGAGAAAATCTACACATTTTGTATAATATGTTACACTTCCAACGCTGTTATTGGGCATTTTTCCACGCTCAGAATTTATGTTTGTATTTTATCTTTTTTATTAAAAGCATTATTATTATACACTTTGTTTTATATGTGTTTTATTATGTCTACTGAGCATATTTTTGTTGATTACATTCCCAATTTTATTTCTTTTTTATTCAATTAGAACCCTATCTTTGTCTTACGCTCAAGACATAGTAAGTACGGTTAAATTACAGCATCGTGTTCATTGAATGTGAATTTTAATTTCAGGTCGTGTCCTCCCCGGCGAAAAGCCAGAGGAAGGCTCTCTCCAGGTGTCGGGATCGTACTCCTACATCGGCGACGACGGCCAGACCTATTCCGTGTCCTATTCTGCTGGCGAGAACGGCTACCAGGCGACCGGCGACCACCTGCCCACCTCGCCGCCCATTCCCGAAGCCATATTGAAAAGTTTACAGCTGACCGCCGGTGAAAGTAAGCGTATATTTTAATATTTTCTATTATCATTATAATATAACATCACGCCAGATTCCTTAAGGGCTAGAAACATAGCAGCGAGCGCCAAATATCTCCACCCTTACAAACCTGATGTGCTTCTTCTAAATTCATCCCTCTCTACATACACGGACGTAGTTTTCGGACGCTTTGTATTCAATATTCTCTACATAACTTTATAATTCTTCATATAAAATGAAGGTGAAAAATAAGGGCCATGTCATTTGACCGGCTTATTGCATAAGCTACCGTTCCATTAATTATTACCAGTAAATAATGCTATGAACTGCTGGGACAAAAATAGGAGCATAGCAGTACCTACAAAAGGATTAACACAGGATTTATGGTTCCTATTTGAACGACATGCCCAGTTGTCGCATGTTAAGACAAGCACCATTCCAAGATCATATTATTAATACATACTATTTTAAGTTGTAGAAAACGTAATGGAACATCACGCCTATAATACCCGAAGAGGTAGGCAGATGAGTGCAGTACACCCTCACGTTTCAGCAGTTACGTTTATGTCTCATTATAGAATTGGGGGTGAGGCTATTGCCATACACCGGCCACATATCTAGACTCCAAGCTATCACTAGAAATTCTAAGTTAGAAAAATCTGACAATATCCGACCCGGGATTCAAACCCAGGACTTCTAGAGCAGCAGTCGCACTAGCAACCGCTCAATCAACGAGGTAGTAAGTTACAGATAACATATGGACGTCTTACCATCTACCTGATCGTAGAGAAAATTTATTATATTTATACTAATTCCCAGGTAAATACGACAGTCAGAAGAGCAGTTATGACGCCGACGCGGGCTATTAGAGAAGAATTATATAAATAAGTCAGTTCAAGAATTACATTTGCGCAGTCGATTAAACAGTGACAAACTTTTGTAAATCTCTTTCCATTTTCTATACTTTTTTTAATTATTAGATATGTCAATGTGTACTCGACTGTACAACGTCCAATAAGTGTTCAATTAGTGTCCAATAAGTGTCCATTAAATGTTATATTTTTATAATAAAAATGTAAATACAATCATAAATAATTCTGGTTTTATTATTTTCCAATTTATTTTCATCCAACTTGAAACAAATATTTTATGTGGATTGTAATTTACTTCGTTTTTAATAAAATCTTTTAACATAACATACTCGTAGATCAGTTAAAACACTTCTATGATCTATATTTATATATTTATTTATACTTCATCGTTTTACACAATGGGTTAATTTAATGCCTGTTGCCATTCTCTGCCAGCTAATCCTCGACGAAGGTGTGATTTTGTGGCTGATATTTGAAACAATAAACAAATAAAATTAAATAATAGAAATACATTCTTAGGCATAGAAATATTTTGCATTAATCATTTACAGAGATGACGTCACAAACTGTGTACGTCGTCAGTTTCATTATTATTATTTTTACTTATTATACAATATACTGAAATATAAAATTTTATTTAAATTTGTTTTTTATTTGTTTTAATTTTATGTGTTCTTATTCAAAACAAATTGGATTATTTTATAGCTAAAAGGTCGATAAAACTTCAAATTTATCAAAGCGCCGGTTAACAACAAATAGCAACATTGTGTTGCTCATGATTCATGTCATGAGTGGTTACGAGTACAAGTGCTAATGCCGATCGAGAGGTCCCAGGTTCGATCCGCGCGTCGGATACTATCGAGTTCTTCTAGCTAGAACTCCTAATAGTAGTTAGTAGTCTGAATTTGTGCCCGAGTATAGTATGACAATAGACTCCCGCCAATTCATTGGTAGAACGAGAACATAACAGGTGAAGCGTTGGACTGTACTACACTCTTCTGCATACCCATTCAGTGAATACAGACATGAAGGTAACAAATATCGCTCATAATCGCAAGACAGTGTTATTGCTGTTAATATATAAACAGGCGCACGCCGACAGCGGTTCTAATTCGCGAATTGTGATGGAAAAATGAAGACTGGTACTTTAAACGGTGGCTACAATTCTCATGTTTAATGGTACACATAACGTGATGTAACATCACGCCTGTAATCCCCGAAAAGGTAGGCAGAAGAGTGCTGTACTCTATCATGTTTCACTAGTCACGTTTACGTCCCGCTTTGGAATATGTTCTACTTATGAATATGAATCTATTGCCATATACCGGGCACATATCCAGACTTCGAGCCATTATTAGAAAACTTAAGTTAGAAAAATGTATGTATGTAAAATGTATAGCAATATACTCCACCTATTCCATAATGGGACGTAGACGTGACTGGTGAATCGTGGGAATGTATTACACTTCTCTGCCTACTTCTTCGGAGATTACAGGCGTGATTTTACGTTTACTAGTTAACAATTAACCAATATCACCTAAGAAACACGGAAATAAAGAAAAAATGCAGTTTACAATATCTGTTTAGTCCAAATTGTTATCTTTGAGACGCTTTTATTTACTTTGAACTTGACATTTGATAATCATTTTTGCTTACATTAAATTATCTTATATGCCTATTGACATCCAAGGTATTGTAGGTCTTATGTAATATTTTTTGTATAGCCAATATTTGAAAGAAATAATGATGTACATAATTTAAATATGTAAATAGATGGTTATAAGGGAAGGTACATAATTATGATAGCGTTCAGCGTAAAATTATTATCATTATTCATTGTATGCACTTGACTGTATATTTGTAAGAACTGTTATAAGGAGGGGATTACTAAGTCTTCATTGCCAACATACATGTAACATGTCCTCTGTTAACCACAGTCTGCAACGCTGGCCAGGAGCGACTTGCCAGACTTCCCGCGCCTTTTAGAAATTATAAGACGTCCAGACTGCCCCACTAAGTTTTTCTTCATAGTTACAGCAAGGGGTATTTCACCCAGACAAGTAAGATGCAGTGTTGTTAGTATGCGTTCACGTTATGCACAAAACAAATTTTAGTAACAATTTGATTTAATATATAAATATATTAAAATCACAAAACCACACGTTCACACGCACACAACAATTACAAAAAATATCATATGACATCATAATAGTGTTATATAGGTACATGATTGAAATTAACTTTAAAAGTAGTGGGAAGAGTAAAATTACTGTTTACTAGACTTAATTGGAAATACGCTCTTCCCGAATTCGAGGATGGGTCATATAACATATCAGGTGAATCATGGCAGTGTACTACACTACTCTGCCTACCAATTCGGAAAAACAGAAGCGTGATGTTGTGTAGACTACATTTATGTGATATTATGCAGAGAACAGCCAAGACGCAATAATGGGTTAAGGAACATTGTTCTAAAATTACTAATGACGGGCCTAATGAATCGCTTCTTACGAAGTATGAAGTAACCAAACATCTAAGCGGTTGAATATCAATCTCTATTGTCAATTATCCTCTATATTTTCCATGGAACAATTCGTCACGGTTAGCCAATAATGACATCATGGGTTACTTTAAAATGGATCATTTTATACGCCTTAGTTATTACTGTTTTATACCAGCTTTTATTCGCGGCTTCGCTCGCATTGGAAACTATTTTTTCTGTCCCTCGGGAACAATACTTTCTTTAAATAAAAGGTGCACCCTTACTGTATAACTAACAAGTTATAACATTTCATGAGGTATCCTAACAAACTATAA
The DNA here is from genome assembly GCA_018245615.1 of Mimoniades ocyalus. Classification (NCBI taxonomy): domain Eukaryota; kingdom Metazoa; phylum Arthropoda; class Insecta; order Lepidoptera; family Hesperiidae; genus Mimoniades; species Mimoniades ocyalus. The sequence continues at coordinate 2,877 of DWDV01003131.1, read as the reverse complement.
AATTTCACGAGCATCGGCTGAGTAGTTAACGCGTGAAAGCTTACGTTCATACCGTCATTATCTGCCGGTTTGACAAGAGAACCGATAAAGTTTAATCACGTAAACGAACCAAAACTACAAACAAGTAAAAATAAAATTCAGACTTTTAAACAATTAATGAATTATGACCGAATGTCTATCACTGCATGACAACTAGCTGTCATAATAAAAATATAACATCACATAACACCACGCTGAGTAATTCTCCGCATGGGTAGGCAGGGGCGGCAAATACTCCCTCTTATCACAAAATATAGGTACTATAAGCTCATGCAATACAACTTGAGCACGTTGCCACATTCGTACACCGGTCACTACTGGAAATTTCAAATTAAACAACCCAATAGTACTTCGCCCAGCCGGAGAGTCGAACCTCGTACAGTCTTTACAGAGTTACAATCTTTAAACCAATGAAGCAATCAATGATGGAAAATGTAAAATTCATGCTTCAGTAATTCAGTAATTACTTCAGCTTACATTACTCAGTGCTTAAATGCTAACTGGTAAATTAATAGAAGGTCACTCTAAATTTTTGAAGGTTTTCCAAATGTACCTTCTCCCTTAGAGGGTTTCTTGGTGATTTTACTTCATTCACTTACTTGTCGAACAGTTCATTTCATGGCGTTCAGAGGAAAGTTCATTCTTTTATTGACGTTCAATAATATTTTTATTAAATATATCACGCCACGTCCTTACGGGTTCGACAGAAAGCGCAGAATTCCAATGTGATATCTCTATATTTAGAAAGAATTTGAAAATTTTGAAAACCGACGATACACAGACTCGGTATTGTATGTAAAGCGAGTAGAACCATAAGACGTAATGCAGTTAAGAATGTATCAATCATGATTGTTTCTTGGAACGAATTGTGCGGCCGCGCCCATGAGTCTGTTCAATTGCTGATCAGACTCCCGCGGCGCCTTGCAGCTTCGTCAGTGATGTCATCCCGCGTATGAGCGAATGGCTGTTTTATTCGATACCAATTACTCAGATTGGAGCAATACGTAAAGAATACATAATTTGCATGTGTAACACATTAATATCTTTATATTATGATCACGTTAGGTCACTTACGGGTCAGACAGAGAGCACCAAGGATATTTCTGTACATAAATGAGTGTAGATTGTAGAAGATGTACTGGTGAGCATGAGGTCCTGGGTTTCACCTTTTTGGGGGCTATGCGTGATGTTACTTTTATATTAATGATGATGTAAGTTTTTAAAGATTTGTATAAGCGACACATTCCAACCAATATAGTGAATAATAAACAACTAAACAAGGGGCAGAAGAGTTTAATACACTCCCACGTTTCACCGGCTAAGTTTAAGTCACACTATGGAATAGGTACTGAGTCTCTTGCCATACACTAAGCACATATCCAGAATTCGAGCAAGTACTACAAAGCATAAGTCAGAAAATACCAATAGTAGCCGAACTGGGTATTTGAACCCAGGACTTCTCGATCGGCCCTCGCACTTGCAACCAACACGACCGACGAGGCAGTCAATACTAAACTAAACTAAACTAATTAATACGAATATATGAATTTTTTGGAAAAAATTTAATAAGCTATACGGCTCTAATGTTGTATGCCTTGCATGATGTCATTTGATATTTTCGTGGACACTTTCAAGAGCCGCGTATGAGCGCACAATGCCAAACAATTCACAAAGGTCAATATTACGTCAAATACGTTGTGGACAGGTGCTTATAAAATTAGATACGATTTAAGAAAACGTTCGTCTTTTCAATGTATCTCATACAGTCTTTACTGCCTCGACCCATTTTTGATCGCTCCGCACGATCGTACACGCCGTTATTTTCTGTCTTGTGATATCCATCATCATCATCATCATCAGCATCATCATCATCAATAACAACAACGTCCTGTCTCAGTCCACAATACATAAACCTTCCCTAAACCTAGCCGCATTCAGCTTCCAACTGCAACATTTCGCAGTACGATATGCACCATATATTGTGGCAAAAAGAGTCTTAGTAGAGAGTTTGAGAGAATATTATGCTTATGTTAAAATATGTTCTTAATCTATCTTCACTCACCTGGTCTTCATTTCATAAATATATTTTTATTGTTATATTATTAATATATAAAAATTGGCATACAATAAGAAAACGTATTTAATATTTGAATGTAAATAAAATAACCTCTCAGATATCAGTCGCCATTTTTAATGAGCCGTCGGTTTTTATCGTTGCGTAATGAAAAATACATAAAACTGCTTAATTCGCATTGATAACTATTGAAGGATATCATAATTTTGAAAATAAATACCTAATACATTTATACTTATACAGATAAATAAAATTGAAGTGTCTGTTTGTAATATTAAAATAACCGCTTTTTAATAAATGCATATTATTATGTATGTATACACGGTAGGTACACATACCAAAATAACATTTTTAAAAATATTTGTTTGTCTGTTTGTTCCGGCTAGTCTCTGGAAAGGTTGGACCAATTTTAACGCGACTTTCACTGGCAGATAGCTGATGTAATAAGAAGCAACTTAGGCTATTTTCATTTTATAATTTTAGAATTATATGACGTCCACGTGGACGAAGTCGCAGGCACAGCCAGTATAAAAAAATATTACAAGTTGCTTAACTGACGTCAAAGAAATAAACAATTGACATGTTACAATGAGTAATTAAGCAAAAAAAGTAAAATCACGCCTGTAATCCCCGAAGAGGTAGACAGAGAAATGTAGAACACTCCCATGTTTCACCAGTTACTTTTAACTCTCACGATGGAATAGGTGGTGAGCCTATTGCCATATACCGGGCACATATCCAGACTCCGAGCCACTACTAGAAAA
>DWDV01003130.1:0-10862 GCA_018245615.1 Mimoniades ocyalus | reverse complement strand
TATATATATATGTATATATATATATATATATATATATACGAAATAATCGGTATCCCCTTGTAGATACTTGCAATGGTTTTGAAATCAAGATCAACAAAGGTGCGCGCTGAAGCTAGTACAAATGCTATTTAAAAAACAAGTCATGCGTTCGATCTGATGATAATAATCGCTCCATTCATGTGATAATGACCCGGTGATATTTTTTTCCATAAATAGGAACAAATTTTTCCTTATACGTAAACGTCGCCTGCAACGGCATGGTACGAGTATGTATATAGGTCTCGTGTAACGTAGAATAAATAACTTTGTTATTTTAAACGGTGTTGTACATTAGAGTGTCTGAGGAGGATGTGTATGTTGTGTTATTTCGAAACAGAGTAACTAACGAGAATCGGTGGTATTTTCGAAGCCTTCAGCTTTATTTCTTACTAATGGCGTTCGCGGTCGTCCCCGATTATTATTCAATCTTGAACCACAGTTACGAGATGCAACGTATTTACAGTTACTGAGTAGATATGTTTTTTAGTTATATGAATCATTGAAATATACGTGCTCCTGATGGGTTCAGTATAAAAATATGTCACATATTTTTTTATAGATCTTCCGAACAAATGCAATTGTAGTTGTGGAAATCTTATTATTACTTTAATATATTTTGTTTAACTGTGTTCGCTTTTTCGAATGCGTATTAAATTCCTTTGTCATAATGAAATGTCAAATGTGCCAGACATGTAAAAATTAACTTTTAATTTTTACCAGTGGCGCGCTGGCGATGCGAAAGCTATTCTAAATAATGCGTTGTTATTTGAAAATAACTAGATTTAACTGGTGTAATCCGGACAAACGCTTGGTTCTATTGGTATGAAGAAACATGGAAGGTGGACGGCGTATTGCATAACTTGTTGGGGTATGCACGCTGTTTAAATAACATAAAGTACGTAACTAACAATTTTTATATTCAATATTAGAGACGAGCTAAATTGTGTGTATGTATATTAATGCAAAAATTATAAATAACGAGAAATCAAAATATTTCTAGATTTTAAATGTTGCTAAGTGGATAAAAGCTTTCTACCAATAGTATTGCACCTTATAATTACCTAAATATTGAAATAAGTTTTCAATTTCACATGCATTCTAAGATATAAATGGATATAAAAATCAAAACAAGGCTTTTGAAATGTGTTTTGAAACAGTTGTTTTATTCAAGATAAATAAAAATCTATAAAAGTTGTTCTTAAACTTTTCTGGTTTAATTAGGCACCATTTCTAATTTTAATTTAATATCGGCAATGGAAATCATAACTTGTTGGCAAAATTAAGCAGACACAGGGGCGGTGGGAACCGGTATTGAAAACAGATTCCACGATATACGAGTAAACTGGTTTCCTGTATGCTTTAACGACTTATAACCGCGTTTTATCCGATGAGGGATTTCGTTGGCTCCATATAGAAATACTGTAATTCGGCGTCGATAATGTAATGATTGCGAATGCGACCCGACAAGAATCGCTAGAGACCGCCGTCCCTACGCGCACTTACTACCACTCGAATAGACTGTCAAGGCTCTTATGAACACAGGCATTTGCATACGTAGTTTTAGCTTATCAAACCACCAGCAGCGCTTTCAAAATTCCGAACATAGCTACACTCCTTGGTATTCTTATTCGAGTTTTCGCCATATGGGAAACAGATACTAAATAAATAATTATTGGAAATTGCACCCTTGCAAAATATAATAAACGTTAGATTATTGTTGAACAATTGCAAATCTATTTAAAATTTATTGTAATATCGGATTGCATACGGCAACACGTTCACGACGACTCAATTCAATAGGACCCTAGTAAGATCAACTTTCCATCTTGTGTAATTCGCGATGTAATCATAACTTGATGAACGTTTAAATGTGAGAGGGAATTTTTATAGTAAAATGTTAGAATCTAATTTTACTAAACGCGTTCAAATTAGATTCCTACTTTAGTTTCATATATATGTGTGAAATACTGAGAAAAAGTCAGATCAAATATATATTCAGGTATAATTCATTATTACAACAATTACTGTAGTAAGATAAAATTGAACATTATTGTTTTGATAAGCAAATGTCTGATTTATTGGTTGAATATCTTTTACGTAAATCAACCGGGCTTGTCTCTTTCATTCAACGCATAGGTGTGAGCTGTGCTCACACATTGAGCGAGATAGTTATGGTAATGAAATTTACGAAGTGATTAGGAACTGGTTAGTCTACACTATCGCTAACCATTAGATCGGCCGTTATCATTGTTCATTAACTGAATTATTGCGACATTTCGAACTTTGTACGGCTTAAACATTCATACATTTTGCGGGGCTGTCCCTTGCGGGGTAGGCAGAGAGCACAGAGTGCCAAATATCTCTATTCTTAGACGGTTTAAACATTTTCATAAATGATGGATTTAACGGTCACACATCGTTCTTAAAGGTAGCTCGCACGCTCGCGTGAATTTACTTTATCATGGAATTTAATTTTACATACTTTTCCATTCACAAAATGTAATTATATAACATCTATTCGCCGTATTACGAATATATGTTACAAAATTTCAGCGAGTGACGGTAAGAGGGTGTGTTAAAATTTAATTTCCCGTGTAAAATGAACTTGCGATGTAAGTACTAGTTAATCATACGTTTGCAAGACTTAGGATCTGTGATGATGAATGAACAATAACGTGCGACGATTACCACTGAATCGTTTCGACAAATGGGCATCGTGTTTGTTTTACAACTACTCGTAATAGGGCTCGTGAATAACAGCCGTGCGTGTTATTATATTTGCACAGTTCTCAACACAAACTATGTAACGTTTGTATAAGTTTTGAATCAAACTAATTCGGCTTCGCTAAAATAGATTTCAGCGTTGTTACATATATGTAACGATTTGCACGTTCCACTTAGTACATAATGTTTCAAATGAGCTCTTACTCATGCTTCCTGTACGAATCCAGATTGTACTCTTTATTACTTCAATTGAAGACAACTTGATGAAGGTGCAATGTTGCTAATTTCTAAAGATGGCTGCGCACTTATTAAACATTACACTTTCACACTGGCTAGTTTAATTTTTGGACGTATTTCACACAACATTATAAGGAGGAGACAAGTTGAAGATTTACGTGATCATCATTTACTCATCTTTAATTATTCTAATCAAAACAAATGTATGTATTACACATACAATAATTTCTAGTATACTTGGCGTAGAATTTAAAATTCGGTAATGATGTCCAGAAACCAATACTAGTGGTCCGTCCAAGAATGCGGTAGTCACTGAGTACTCATATTTCTCTACGTTTTTGTAGCTGATTAGCTAAATGTATATGTACAATTTTCATAGTTTGTTTCCAGTGGCATAGGCGGTGCGAGGAATTGTGCTCTGCGATCCCCAGTGCACATGCCCAGCGTGGAGATTATGGGCGTAACCGCTTAGAGGTTATCTTGTCCAACGATCGACTGCAATAGGATGATGATCATGACGATGATGATGATATAACAGTTTTTTTATATATTTCTACTTGCACATATAAATATGAATAACAAACCCACAATTTCTGAACTCAAATAAGCAAGTAATAATGTTTTTACCCGTAGTGTCACTTGATTGTTCTTTAATTTACACTATCAAACAGTAGTATGCATAATTAAATAGGTACTTAAGTGGACTCATAACTTACATCCTGAGCATGGGCAAATAAATATATCGCCAGTGATATTGCTCCTCAAAATGACGGGTGTTCTAACATGCTTTGATAACAAGGTAAATTATTTTAGTAAATTGCTAGTTACGTCGTTACACTTGTGACAAACAAGACAAACAATATTGAAGTCGCGGTCAACTATTAATTATATGAGCACATATTAAGGGTAATGGAGCTTTGAAAATTATACCTCTGATCTTAATAATTAGTTTACATACTTGCAGCTTGTTTGTTACATAACATACCTCATACTCATACTCAAAATGGACTTGTAACATTTGTATTGTGTAAGAACTAACATCTTAGAACTGAAATTAATATTTCGTTGTGATACATGGAATTTATTGTCAATCCAATCAAAGCCTGGCTTTAGGCCAGCACCACTTTGCGAAGAGAGGCGACAAGAATACTATTTACATTTAAAGATATTCCGGCGGCATTGTCTCGGTCGAAAGCAGTAAGTTCTGCGCACAAAGGCGACAATTGCCTTGCGAGTGTTGAATAAGTACACCATAAGATATGACAGCGGTCGTGACTTGAACGTTATTTATTGTCTTTTTTTAGATTTTAAAAAACCTAACGTAAATGAATTTTAAACTGGCTAATTTATATGTAAATATATTGTTATTATTTATTGCAATAAGTTATAAGGAAACGCAGTTGAATATCACGAACGCATCGAGCAACCTTCAAGATAAGTTATTCCAAACTGTTTCGTGATATTTATGTCGAGGACACCACGCCATAGGGGCGTATCGGTTGATCAGTTTTCAAAAGACATTACCTCATTTATGTTGCTCAAAAGCACGACGCAACCTGAAAACGTCGTACAACCTTCCAACTTCGTTCGTCATTTACAGATAATGCGACAAACATAAGTAATAATAAATCTAAATTAAAATTCCTCATGTCGTCCTGCATTGTAATGCTGGAAGATTTCGAGATGTTAAAACAATCTCGTTCCTCATATCATACATATAAATCAAATGTAACCGATTGGGATGTCAACGCATACGTGAAAATTCTTTATGTGTGTTGCGGTACGCCATAATTCACTTTTATATTAAGTGTATTTACGTGTGAATAATTTCGAAAATTTTCAATTTCGAATGATAAGAGACAAGCAAAGTGTGGTGTGTTTATTGAAATGTCTTATGACACGTACGATGGATGATAACAGGATATATGGGACAGGACACACTTGCGGTTGGAGTACAGTATGCAGATAAGACAAACCAATTTAGCAATGTAAGAACTATAATGCTTGCACAGCGGTTGTGCTTCAGTTCGTATTGTTGGATCGTTTTTTAATCATTGCAGTAATGTTGTACTTAATGAAAATATGAATAAATATCAGATAATTTAGTTAGTTTATTTAAATATATGTAAATTTCTTTAAAGATGAAAGAAAACATCTTGAGGTAACCTGCACATCTTAAAGTTCTCCATAACTTTCTCCAAGGCCTATGATGTCTATCAAAACGCACGTGGGCTGGGAGCCAGAATATAGCCCGAGCCCTTCCCAACCTTCGAGGAGACCGGTGACCAATAGCGAAACGACGAAAGGATTCATAATGATGATAATTATTTCATTTTTCTAAACGTAACGCAAATATAAGACGATGTTGAAGCCAGTAACATCAGAAAATTACAATTAACCTCAAATAATTTCAATACATACTGTGGTAGTAAATTTTCCAAAATCATATTTGATTACAAAAAAAATTTAATTAGGTTTATTTAAATATTCATTTTCCATAATATTGAAAAATGTACAAAGTCGCAAACAAGATTACCTATAATATTTACTTAAAAAGCTAGGATTGATCATCAGATTTTAATATGTGTTATAATGTCGATTGTAAATATCTTTAAGTTATAGTTTTAGTTAAGGAATTCAAAATTTAAACTTCATAGCAACGCCAAAGGGTCTTAATTTGTTAGAGCTACAGCACAATCCATTTGGGTACACTTGACGTACCTAGAAGCTCGTTTAATTACTACACGTCTAATAACCAACGAGCTCAGTCGAGACTATGGTCCGGTTTTGCAATTTTTATATATACTTACTGGAAAATAATAAATTATTCGGTACATGTAAATTATAATTAATTACGTATAAAAATTGTCTAATTAGGTACCTCATCCAGAGAATCGCCAATCAAACTTAATGTTTCGTAAACGCAATTCAAATTTAATTTACGCCACTAGAGGCTATTCGTTCTAATTGATACTACATTTGTATTTCAAATAAAGTTCCGTCTAGAATAGTAAGTCCGAGTCGACAACTATCAATTCATTACATTTCTAAATTAAGACATCACTTTCGGACGTAGTTTGAGTGCAATGAATTAAAACTACACTTAAATAATATAACATATTGCATCGCCTCGAACAGCCCTAATTTTTTTTTGTAATTGAGTAATGTAGCGGCCTGACAAGTTTTATCGTGAAAGATTTTTTCCCATAGAATTGCTTATATGTATTACAATATAGCATACTAATGTATATGTACACATGCTTGTAATTTAATGCATAATTGATCATTTCTAAAGGCTGAGTTCACTTCTCTAAGAAAACTTCCGGCTGTACGAGGCTAGTTTTAAAAACACTACCTAGATGAGAATGCACGTATATATATACATATATACATATACGGCTATGCGTTAAATTGATTTAATTACGGCAAATATATTCTATATGTGTACATTTCACTTCTGGGAAAATAGCAAATCATATATGTCATGAAAACATGTGTGAAGGCGCCATGACTCACGGTCTTCATTATTCCACGCAAAATTAATTCACTGTGACTTACGTACATTGCGTTCTTATCAACAAAATTTCGCGTATTTGAACACATAAATGTATTAATTAGATCGTGAATTTTATTTTTTATGTGTAAGATAAGTAAATACCTGTAACACACAAATCAATTTCTAAAGCAGCTCCGGATAAATATAATCAATTAACCATGATAAAAATACAAGCGAGCAAGTTATATTTTACTGAGCTTATCCAAATAAAAAAGCAATAAAGCAATGCAAAATCAAAACATGAAGAGCCAACATAAAAACTTAAACGTAACATAAACGCTTGTACACACACTCTCACGCCTGTTGTCACATACACAGAGTCATACGCACACGCACTTTCCATTTTTTAATTAAAAATGTTATAAATATATAGTTTTCATATTATTAGTGTAATCCGTTTTGGCCTTATCATTCAAATTAAATTTAAGTCTACTTTAATGTTTTTTACGTACGCTGTTGGATTACTAAATAAATAAATAAATAACCAAACATCTGTTAATTCGAACAAAGTGAGCAGTTAAAATTGCTGTACCTATGTATTTAAATATTAATGAAATACAGGCGCCGTTTATCTGTATATACAGACATATAAAACTAATTTGGGTAAAATTTGAAACCGGAATATCATATTGTTAATACTTTAAACACGCATTGTCATTATTATTGTTGACTCCTGATTCCCCTTCTTGGTTCTGCGCTGCAATGGCCACTACAAATCGATTATCGGCTTTTGACGACAGGTGCCTACTAATTTTTGTATTCATAAAATACTTGCGTTTAGAGATCTTGCTACCTACATTATATTGACACTAAAATGTCATATTTAATTTTTTTATCCAGTAAACATAAAACAAAATTTATTTTTAATGACACTGGAAAAGGTTTAAAAAAAAAGACTTACTTATTACAACTATCCACTCGGAAAAAATCTAGATAATCAATAAATAATGATTAGAGACGCAAACCTTATCACGACCACAAAACAAGACTGACTTACGTTGTAGGTATAACATAGTAAAAATATTGGCGCTCCATCCTCTTATCTGAAACGGTATGTCGAATATCGATGCTATCGGAAATAATTCAATCATAAAAAACAATAGCTGCTTGTCTGTTTATCTGTATACGTTACAAAATGTGTAATAAAGCAGAAAAACCAAACCTTCAAGTGCCGAGGAAGACCAAGACTCACAATCTATCTAATAACGATATGTCTTGATCAAATACATCAGACACTGGCTGGTGTGGAAGTTAGAAGTGTTCGTAACCAGCGCGCGTCTATGAAAAGAGTGATGAATAATGAAAAAGTACGTGAGGTCTATCAGGATAGATGTAATTAGGTACTGCTTAAGAGGTATGATAGTGTCTACCCCGTAAGAGCCCTGGCGTGACAATATAACAATGATAACAAAACAGGAGGGTGTTTTACGTAGTCAATGCGTTTTATCTCAACTCGTGATAGAAACAATTACATACACACTTATTTCGTAACATACAGTAGAGGAAATGCGGGTAATTTGGAATACTGTTGGTTATATGGAATGCTGAAGTATCGACGTTCCTACTGGCGACATATTTTAAAAAATACCGGTATCAGATAGTCTACATAGATATCTTTCTAATTATAAGAGTTGTCTTGTTGTCTTTAATTTGTCAATGTTATAATCCTAGGCAAACGAAGTTGTCTTTAATTTGTCAGTGTTATAATCCCAGCTAAAACGAAGTTGTCTTTAATTTGTCAATCTTATAATTCCAGCTAAAACGAATTTGTCTTTAATTTGTCAATCTTATAATCCCAGCTAAAACTCCGCTTAACATCTGTAACATTCTTTCCTTCTTTCCCCACAGCTCAGTCCTTAGGCGTAACAATGCCTTTTTCATCAATCTCAGATAGATTTTAACGCTGAATAATAATTTTTATATTGTTAGTCATTGATACAGCCAGAATACATTCATTATTCATCAATGCAGGCAAATAGATCAGAATTAAAATTAATAGGGATGTTCAATTAAAAAATAATCTCTGCTAAGTTCGCTAACATATAAGATCAGAAGTTTTGGCTTCCAATGCAACTGTTGTAAAAAGACGGGTGATAAAGTTGGCAAAATTATGAGGTAGATAATTATCATTAAAATCGAGTTAACTATCTATTTATCAGTGTCCAAATGCGTCCAGATGATTAGGCTAGCTGATATATCGTTACCGTTATCTGGTATCACGCTGCTTTACATAAGAGAATGTAAATGGTGACGGACAAGTGACCGATAACGGGGGGTTTAAGGGCAACCGCTAGTACGTGCTGCGATAACTGGGCGACGTGACAGGTGAAGCACCTGGACTTCCTACTTTGTATTCATTAAGTACGTAGTCTGGAAAATTCTCTATATAACATGGTCGTAACATCAGCCTGTTATCCCTATATGGGTGGCCGAGGAGTGTAATGTACTCCCACGTGGAACAGCTGGTGGGCCTATTGCTATATACCGAACACATATCCTGACTCTAAGCCACTGATGAAAATTCTAAGTTAGAGAAACCAGTATTTAAACCCTGGACTCACTTATAGCCATGACTCGGCCAACGAGTCAGTTATTTAGAATATGGACGTTCATTTCAATTAATGTCTGATCAGATCGCGAAATATGCAGCGAAATATTGGCAAGGTCACTGTGCTGTGATGGATATTTGATGTAATAATTCATACAAAACTAGTTTGAGCGAATGCCTTTCAAAAAAAGAATAGAATTCTTTTTTGTTGTATTAAAAATGCATTCTGTTGAATTAGCCATAGACAGAAACGAACATTCGCCGCACTGAATTCACACTGAACCATCTTTGCTATCTTATCTCCTGTTATTGTCATCATATAAGTATGATATATGCAAAATAAAGTACTAGTATTAAAGATTTGGTGGCTCTTTATAGACAAAAACATTTAAATCCTAAATTCAAGATGTGATGGCATTCAAATATAGCAATAGGCTCACCATCTATTTCATAATGGAACGTAAATATAACCGGTGAAAGGTGGGAGTGTACTAAAATCCTCTGCCTAACTCTTCGGGGATTACAAGCGTGCTGTTACGGTTTTTTTACGTGACGTTGAAGATTAAAGTATCGGTCAGGCGCCAATCAGATATCAAGAGCCAACAGATAAGTAGACTACACCATGTGTTACTTTCCATTGCTGGGCTCGGATCCACCCAACGAGCGGCAGATGGATTCATCTTACTAATTACAGTTCTACCTCTTGTGAAGGTGTATAAGGTACAAATGTTGCATAAATAACTGGACATCTGTGATGCAAAACTAAGCGAGCAACGAAGAGCCATATTTAATATAAACGACATCGTGTAGGAATTCTAATACCAACGGCAATTCATTTCGCTATTCATTTCTGAGCAAATCTCTTTTTCAGCGTCGGAAAAAATGTGTAGCTTATTCCAACAATTGATGCTAACGCTTTGAAGACACATCAGTTATGGATGAGCTTGGCACCTCCTAGGGTGCCTATCCCAAGCTTTTGAATAGGGTTCACAATACCACCCCATCGAGCAGTAGTGCACTGACCATAAATATATATATTTATATAAGTAGTGCCCTTCAAGTAGTCGAAATTCGACCTTAATTCATCAAATTTATAATTTATTTATTGATATCCTTCAAGACTTTTCAAGACTCAATCTCTTCAAGACCTTCAAAACTTATAAAAAAATTAGTTGACAGGTAGAGGCGAAAACGGTACCTACTAAACTGGTTTGTTTTAGCCTATACCTACACGGAAACATACAATATGTTACAAAAACCAGACATCACGTGTCTATCCCCCAGGGGGTACGTTACTAATGGGTTCCACCATGGAATACAATAATTATTTACTGCACATTTTCACATTGTACCTAAGAGCGTACACGTGGTTCTTGACAGCTAGCACTTGAAGTGTATGCAAGTATGTCCACAGATAAAACGTGATGCGCTGTTGGCCTATTTATTGGTAATCGTTAAGCATGGGCACAAGAGGTATTCAGATCGAACACCTCATTACCGACAAAGTCGTATCATCATTTTATTTACGCGCTCACCTACACCCGAATCGCTTATTACCAAAAAACTATGTATATAGGTACTCGTATGTTTAGTTTATAGACTGCATCGTTGGTCTAGTGCATGCTACCGCGACACTGAGTTAGAGGTTCGAAGTTCGATCCTCTGATCGGCCAAAGTGTTACAAGTGTGACAAAACTGAAGGATGGGCTGGTAAAATGAGGTATTTCAGCAGTATTTTACAAATATCTTTTTAGCAGG
>DWDV01003129.1:0-10862 GCA_018245615.1 Mimoniades ocyalus | reverse complement strand
GTGGGACGTAAAGCCTAAATGTAACTGTTGAAACGTGGGTGTGTATGAAACTCCTCTGCCTATCTCCTCGGGGAAAACACACGCGATGTTACGTTATCATTCTGATATTAAAAGATGAATAGAAACTAACATGCACTGCATTCATTGCAATTGGATATATTTTTGGTCAATTCGTTTTATCGAATAGACATTTGCTGAGAACTCCAACTAGCATAATGATCCTTATACTCAATAACATAAAGTAGTATTTAGAATAAAATATTATATCTCGATGGTTGATCTCCGATGGGTTCTCAAATGAAATGAGATCGTTTCTGAGTAGGGTACGTTTATACAGTACGCGTTCATATGTTTACGAATTCATCGTCTGAGCCTGTTATATAAACGTTGGAAAGTGGCTACATACAAACAAATTTTATAACACACGTTTCATGTACACGTTTAACGAACTTGTTCGGTTCCACATCATGTCGCGATCGTTTAAAACCAGCTACAATACATGTCAACTTAGTAACACAATTCGGGGAGTTACACTCATACGTCATGAGACTCATGAGTTCCAAATTGATAGATAATAATGTTTTTTAACAGCAAACAGAAGCTTAGTAACTTGCAATACTATTAATACAATATTTAGTATTATTACAATTATTATTACTGTTCTTACTATGAACAAGCTATTACAAGCTACAAATGTATTCATTTCTCACAAGTGAGATGTAATTTTTGATCAAGCTGATCAATAAAAAACTGATAAATCATCGAAATTAAAGATGACGTTAGATCATTGACTTAATTCTCACCGTTTTATCATTTGCACTTCTCAACTAATACTAACTGTGAGATATTAAAAATTTCGAGATATGATAAAAACAAACTCATTCCAACGAAGATAGGTTACGTGTAGTTTTCCGTATTTTTTGCTTATTAATTTTATTCTTATTGCGACAATAATGAAGCGAATTTGAAGGTCATGACAATAACTGTTGCTACAGAGTTCGTTATGGACCGAACGTACGTGTAACTGTGCGTATCTACCTATATACGAATAGAATTTATCGAGGAAAAACTTTACATTATTAAAATTACAACTCGACATCAATGTTTATGAGAGTCTATCAGTGTTTTTAAGACAACCGAACTTCGTTAACAGTAGTATGAATCTATTCAGTTGCTGTGCGCTTAATAATTATGCCATTCATAGTTACGTATTATATTTAGCATAAATAATGAATATGATATGGGATACTACAATTAGATAATTGTCCAAGTGTCACATGCATGTGTATAACAAGTGAAAATCTACGGTCCTTATTAGTTTGGAAGCCATTGTACGACCGGTCGCGACCTTGCCCATTTACGGTCGACGATCAGTTCCAGCTATATTCCTCCAGCTACACGTTTTTGTCCGTTCCTACGTTTTTCTGACTCATTCTATAGAATTGTCAGGTTTTAAATAGAATCGCATGTCGGTTAAAATAAGCAATCGCTATCGAGGAATACCATCCCGCGCGAAATTAAACGCTAAGCAGCACAGACACTAGAGGTTCTTAAGATTCCAGCGAGCAAACACGTCGAGAGTGGTATATGGGCAATAACAAGGAATTTACCTTGACCAGACAGAAGATAACCTTGCAGTACGACGGAATGATAGCGAACGAGTTTCTCGGTGCAATTCATGCGACATTTTTGCGACGAAAATAAACTGCTGAGCCGAAGTTATTAGTGTAACTATAATCTATTTTAGACGAAGTATTGAGTGTTATGATCCATAAATACTGCAACATCTGTGCCGCTATCAAAGACAGGTAAGTGCAGCTTACGGGAAATACCTAGGTGTGTGTGAGCGCAGTAAGCGGCGACTAGCCGGGCCAAGTGGTTAAGTTACCCGCGCTCGAAGGGGTTGTTCTTATCTCGTCCGCAGAGGCAGACGATGGTCTTGTTTACGGAGAGCACGATTAAGGAGTTGTGCTCGAGCACCACGCCGACTTCGCAGTTTTCCTCTTTACACTTCATCGCCTCGGCGGCGATCGGAGCGAAGAGCATCAGAAGGCGGGCACAGACACTTGACACAGAGAGTTTGACGTGAACGAGGGCGGCGAGACGCCAACGTGGGGCGCTCAGCGCGTTTTGGCGCAGACTGCCGGTCAACCGCCGTGAGTTTTCATACCGCCGACACTGCGGTGACTATTTGACTGGCTCGAGGCGTCGACACCACGCCTCGCGCAGCGCGCCGGTGGGTGGCGACTGAACAGCGAACACGCACCTCTCCCGTTACCTTATTGCTATGTTATGGGGACTCGACCTCGCACTGCGAAAGCCCTCTACAATCGACGCGCGTCACGGTATTTTAAGCACGTTCATTATAACCCTTTCTTGGACTATCCAGCGACCTGAACACGCGTAGTTAACATATTGCCCACGATTCTCACAAAAGTCCATAATTTTAATTTACCACACCAGATCACGTTAAATGCTGAAACTAACTAGCATATTATGTCGACAGGTGTAAAGTATTACAGTGTTAATGTGCTTGAAACAATTCGGCTTTGTTATTCGCTCGTTGTGGCCCGACTGAAAACAGTTGCACGCCAACGGATGTCGCTCCAAGTGTACCGTATTAATACATAACAAATGTAATGTAAGACTAAGCCAAGAGACAACTCAACTCATTATGTATATATCACTTAAGAATATTTGAGGCTATTAGCATTGTTATTGATGTTCTATGCATGAATGTTCATTTAGAGAAATTCTTTTAAATGAGGTCTACTTAGGTGAAAGTTTCCCGTGGAACTGGTGTAAATAATTTTTCGACTTTTTACCTAAAATATCCATCACTATGAATGTTAGAGACGACAGCTATGCGTTATTTCTTAACTACGAAGTGTTAGGTGTGTTTATGGATTCCATTAACTGATGACGTCAAAACTTTCATATATAAAGGCAAATGTATTGGTTCCTATCGTTATCAAGCGATAAGATAAATCGAGTGGGCATAAAGGGGGCGTTTGCTAAATCCGTTCGTACATTTTAATAAAGCTACTTTTAAGCCCACGTCTGGACCGGTTCCAGCACTAGTAGAGTGTGATGGGTGGGGCAGGATTTATGAGAAGTTAAATTTAAATGGAAGCGCAGGAGTGTATCCTTAAAGCAAACTTCAAGCGTTTATGGAGATGTAAAAGATGTTGAACTAATGGTGTAATCCCATTCGAAATAAATTCTGAATACGCAACATATAAGGTTAGTAACCATTGGCTAACGTATTCAAACTTAGTTCTCTTTACATTTTGGATACTTTCGATGTCTACTAAATAAGGATATTTATAATTCTTGGTACTCGATAATCCTTCTAGGTAATTTGTATTTACAACAAAATCTACTTTAAAATGTTGAGTGAATCGAGGGCGAAACAATAATAAAATAATTTGGTCGAAATTCGTTTCTTCTCTTAAAAATATAGGGTATTGCAACAGAAGAAGGAGTTGGGAACGAAGCCGTGGTATCACGTCAGGTATCAAATGAATGAGACCACACAAGAAAATAACGATTTCCTGTCATTAAAGGTCCGATTGCGAAAACATCATGTGGAATCTGACATCTGGCAAACAAAGATAATATACCTACACACATCAAAGTACTGAGATATTTCGCAATTATTAAACATCGGTTAACGCAATCGCTTATTTACGAAAAGATGCTTCATATGTACTCATACCAAAAATTTTACCTACAGGATTTCTTTGTACGGTTGTTTTCACCGCAATTCTGGTAGATATAGAAAAAATTTCCTAGCCCTGAAATTGTTATAAACTCAATCCTGGCCACTGTCCGGTTGGTTGCCGTTAATAAATAGCACCCAAAGGATGCGATACATTTATTAAAATCACAAATGTAACATCAATTTAAATTTAGATTTGAAACTATGATACATAGTATCCATAGCACTATTTTATTCGGAGAATAGGTTTGTGAACGTTTTCATCAACAAACGACCGACGAAACGTCAAAGACCTGAATGTGTCAACCTTAATTCAATGGTATGGCTGAATGCAAATTGTTAAGGTTACAAGTAAATTGTAAGGTCAAACCAACAACAATGTATCATGATCAATGCTAAAAACTTACCTTTGGTGCCCTTTACACACGTGAGTAAATCTATTATAATAATGAAAAAACGGTAAGGAAAGAAAGGAAAAAACCTGATAAAAATACCTTTTAGAACCTTTCAAAATAACAAAGTCTGCCCAAAATTTTAGACCAATTACATTTACGGTGTAGGTTAATGCACTTTGAACGAAAATAACAAAATTTATACGAAAATATATTGGTTATATGACCGTATGATACAGACAGGTGCTGAGGGAGGCGAATACTCAAACATCTTGCCTAAATAGGTACATCCGATACTGGTTGACGGGAGAGTCAGCAGTCTTTCAATCCGCCTTGCGTGTGCGAAGAGCGTGATTAAAGAAGAACAAGCATATCAGTTATGTAAGGGCAGAGATATTTGGGATTCGGTACTCTCTGCCTACCGTGTAACGGATCCGACGTAACTATGTACATAATAAGTTAATATTATAGGTACAGCAATTTTGGTGTCAGAAGCAAACTTTAACGCAATAACAGAAATTGTAGATAACTGCACCGGTAACGTAAAATCGTTTTAAATCCCATTGTTTTCTTACGTCTGTCAAGTTGGATTTTGCAAGTCGATTACGTTCGCAACAAAGCGAGAGACGATTATAGGACGTTGTTTAGTCTCGGTCGTGTTACAAGCGAAATCATTATTGTTTCTGATGTCAAATTGACAGTGATCAGTTATACGATTTGATTTTGCGGACTGACATCCTCTATTTCCTATCGATGGGTATACAAGAAATTTCAGTCTAGAGCATATAACATATAACTATAAATGTTTGTTAAGACTGTGCTTATTAAAAACCTAGGTTTTCTTTAGATCAGTAAATGTACAGTAGATAGTAAGTGTACAGTATAGGTGACAATACAAAAGATAAATGTCTTTAATGAGCGCGTCCTACCCGCTTGAACATATGGAGTCGAGACTCTCACGGTGCGATTGATCCACTTAGTTACTGAAGAAGAAATGAAGATCGAGCGTGGGCATGTACTACACTTCCCTGCGTACCTTTCGGGAAAACTTTTTTAACTGAAATCCTTTTAACAGAAAGTAAAAATATGCATTCCACAATTGTATAATGGAGAGAATCTAGTATGTTGGACTGATCTATCATCTGTTGCGCATTGAACATTCGCAAATTTAAACTGGGAGATTGTCAGGAGTGTCGATTATTAGAAAACTTTTACTGTCCAGTCCAGACGTAGTCGGGAACATTTGGCTCGGTGCCAGAGCACGGGAACCTTGGTTGACTTGTATATCCGTTTGTACGTAATTAGGTACTTATTATCTTTATATCGTCGCTATTTTACTAACACATACAACATTATTAAATACTAGAATACTTAACGTTTTATTCTTCTTGTAGATTCTGTCGTGTGATTTAATATCAATGATTTCTTTCTCAGAACGCATTGAATTTACCCATTTAGATCATTATTTAAATAGACCGCTTAATTTTTTTTTACGCATCTCTATATCAATTTTCCAAAGACATCTTGTTTATAAATTCTCGTTATGAGTTTGTCGAATTAATACCGACACGATTTTTATAAATCTATGACTTCTTATAAAATGTGTCCTCATGGTAAATAAATTATAGACGTTTAGACGACTACAAAATCAGTAATAATGATATTCAAAGTAATTAATTACTAGGAACTTTTGAATACTATAAAATGAACTCCTACCCATCTTACTTTTTCTAAAATCTTGATACAAACCCTGTACGATTATTTAACTTCATATTAAGCGCGGCCTGCATTATGCATTATGGAGACCAAACAACTGAATATTTTCGTACAGATATCTAAATATATATTTATATAGATCACTTTACATCCCGTCAAAGAAATAATGGTGCAAATATTTGTCCTGGGTGGAAAACGAACCGACTACCTCCAGCTCCGCAAGGTTCACCAACAACTGAACAGGACAATCACATCCAAACAGTACACTGAAATCACCAAATTACAAAACATTATAAGTTTGTTCGCTGCATGAGATACGAGCAAATTGAGAAACAATTTCAATGAGAAGATAATTTAATTCAGTTATACAGTCAATATTATTTTCAATATAGGAAAATGAATATAATTTTCAGTCTTTACCGTACTATTGGTCGTCAAAGAACCTGTAACTATATTTATAATACTCGTACAACTTCAATTTAAAACCGCTATAAAAATATGTATAGAACGCTATAATCAGATCAATTAGAATTTTTAAATATATTAAAATAAATAATGATGATGTAATTTACATATATACAGTTTGCCGCTTAATTAAACATGAGCACGATTTATTTGGATCTAAAAAATCATCAATTAAATGCTGGAATAATATTCTAGTGCTTTCTTCATTCTTTAGATTTTATATCGGCGTAAAGATCCTCTTTACAACAATATACCCAACGGCGCGGTAAATGTTATATTATTCAGCATGTTATTGTTTGAAATCTTTAATTTTCAGATGCAGACTAGTTGGCGTCCGTCCAAAACAAGATGCAGACCTTGGCGGCTCATTGCTGTGGAGCGGTTGTTTTAATTACCGATCCATTACCATCCGCATTATGAGAACTTTTACGCAATAAAATAACAACAGTGTCAGTCATAATACAATATATTACATTGTTTCTTCTGCTATTATTTATACCTGCTCATTAACTAGCTGAAAAAATGTTGGACTTTCCATCAGCGGATTGAGTTATGAGAGCGCGTTCCGGTCAATTGGGATGACGATCTGCAAAAAGATGCAGGCAGAAGCGAGATGCGGCAAGCCGAGGACAGGGTTCGATGGCGCTCTTTGGGGGAGGCCTATGTCCAACAGTGGACTGAGATAAGCTGATGATGATGATGATGAAGGTGCTGGAACAATGATCTGGATTATGCTACAACTCTAAACGCAGACAAGTTAATGCTCAAAAAGAAAGTATTCTGTGCCTTTATTAGGTATAAGTAACCGGCTTATAATCGAGAAGTTTTGAATGAAGAAACTAACAAATACATTCAAAATTTCTGGAAGTGACATTCCTGTATACGGATTCTTTAGACAATTAAAATTGTGAACAGACAATACAAGGTAATAATGAGGTATTATTAACTTGGCATTTTTATCCTTATTTTTCATGTGCAATGATTAGTAAAGATGCAAATTGTAGTCACGGATGAGTAATGCTCGCATGAACCCTGTAACGGAGATACTGATTCAAGTAAAAAAAAATATACATTAGTATAAATGTATATGTTATAGTTTAAGTTTATACACTGAATTATAGGTTTATACATTAGCATTAGCGAACAATAAAAACTTTGCATACTAACGACGGCGACCCTGAAAGTAAAATAACACAAATAGACAAATTTCAGTTCCATTAACGAAAATATTTAGAAACTTACGACAATGTCATATGACCAGAAATACTCTACTCACGCACAGTAATAACCGAAATTAACGGTTCTCAAAATATCATACGCCTGTTTGAACAATAACATATGAAACGAGTCGAAACCAGGAATGCGCTTAATGTGATCCATATTACATGTGAAACAAGATAAAAAATCCTTTGACACACCTTAAACAGTTCGATATAATTTCAAGACCGAACGTTTCCCAGGTCAATTTAATTTCATTACAGTTATTAAAGATTATAATGTTTGTTGCCATAATACTACAACATATGAACGCGCACAACAATACAGAGGACGTTATCAATTAATTAGAAGGACACAGCAATTATATGTTTGGATACATTCGATACAAATGTTCCCTATATCCAATGATATATTAAATACGTTATTTGCAATGAATCATTCCGGCTGACAGCAGAATCACTCATTCATTCATCCTTGCTCATAATTCCATCACTTTCTCTAACTTTCAAAGTAAGTTATCAAGGTCAGTATATTATTGAAGTTGCTAAAGAAACCTGTTGCTTATCCATCCATCCAAATTGTTAATTGTGTATGTTTTGGGCGCTGTTAATATATAAGGGTTACAATACCGTAAGATTAATTTTACAAAACAATTTATTATATAATATTAGCTAACATTCAGTGAAATAACTTCATCGCTAGATGTACATGATAATTTCTCTATTGAGATAAGATATTAGATTGTAATAATTAGCGACAGAAGTTTGTAAAATAAAATTACTGTTAAATATCAACTTACTCCCTGATAATATAATCTACATGTTCTTTATACACAGTGTCAAATTGGTATTGTTCACTATGCTAATATATAACATATCAAGATACAAAAAGGACAGACCAACAGTAAGACCGCCTACATATATATAGGCTTAGTTACATGCTTACAGACATAATCGACCGTTTGGTCTCCCTGGGACCTATGCTAACTTGGTTAAACTAAAAAACTACTGGTTAAAATAAATTATACTTACTACATAGTTTGCACGTTTAACGTTAGATTTTATATAAAAAGAAAGCATAGAGGCGCGTTCGATATTAACTGTAAATAATGAAATTCTTCTAAATGAATAACCGAACCTTAAAATCCGAACGTGATCGTAAGTCAAATCATTTCGAAATTAGTGCCATTGTTAACCAAACCACAGGCTTCCGAAGATTATTTCTTGCAAAGTAGTTTACTTGGGGGTGTCGTTATCCATACCTCTAATATCTATAAACGAGTAATACTTACATTTTCTCCAAAATTTTTCTAATAGAACATTTAATGATTTTGAGAATGAGCATCATAGTCGAAATATTTCACCACACACGACGGACAATAGTAAATGTTTATATCAATACTACGTCTACTGGCAAACAAATTCGGCTAAATCCATCAATATATCTGTGAAGATTTATAGCTTCTGCGTCAAATGCTTATGTAAATTCCAGAATTCTGCCTGTTTCCAAACACAACGTTCTTTTAAAGTTCACCCTGATAACTGTCCGATCGTTTTTAAACTACCATCACTAATACATATTTCTGTCTACCCTCAAATTTTATGGAAGGTATCCGAGTACTTTTATGAAACTCATTTTGATTTAGTTGAGTACAATGAGTCGCACAATTTTAACACAATGGTATTGTGGTTGGCACAAGTTATTCCCGCTTTCACATATTATTAATTATTTCACATATTATTATTAATGGACTTGTGTATACCACAAGCGTTTTGTGCTATTATTATTTCGGCAGAATGATTTCATTCACACTTGACCTTGTCAAAATTTTTATTTCCATAAATATTAATTGTACGCATTTACGTATCCATGTCACATGTCCATACAAATATTGGAAGTTTTTTAACGGATAAGGGTGTCCTTACATGTAGATCTTAGCAAGTTTTAGTTGAAGCAAATAAACGTTGGTTTGTGTAGTTCCTACAACTTAACACTTATTTCCAAATAATTAAGTGTAATAATAACTTGTATTTGTCCTAAGTTCAATTGCTGATGTTAACTATGGGGTACCTTATAAGTACCGTTGCTAACAAAATATACCAATAGTAAGATCACCTTGCCCGTTTTAAAACTTAAAAGGCCAGATTTACGTAAATATAGTCACTTGCTGCTTTGTTGGTCTAGTGATTACCATCACGGATGATTACCAGGAGAACGGTCTTCGGGTCATGCAAAGTATTATTGGATTTTACTAACTTAATATTCCCAGCAATAGCACGGAGTAATAATTAGTGCCCGATGATTCGCCATAGGTTCACGCCGTACTCTATGGCACGCGTAACATAACTGTTGAAATGTGTGAGTGTACTCCACTCCTCTGCCTACACCTTTAGAGAAATACAGGCGTGATGTTATATTACGGTTATTGAAATAGGTTTAGAAGAAATAACGTGAATTTGGTTATTCAAGTGAATTTTCTAAAATATACCTTCAGGTATGAGTCAACACCTTCCTATTTTACGATATGTCAGCAGTCATAAAAAAAATACGTAGGTGAGTGCGGTTCATGTTATAATCAACGTGTAATTCTTCTTATCTGGTTGAATGATAGATCACACTAAACTATGTATATTGTTTCAATGGACATTGGGTTTCGGTTAGAGGCCAACCATCAGTAGCAAATCTATAAAATAGAGACAAATTGATTATTCAGACTTTGTATCAAGCAATAAAACAAGATATCATTTAAATGTATGAGATTCAGTTTTAAAAACCAAAGTGGGCAATAAATAGATGTAGTTTACACGCAGTCCAACTGCCAGGTGTTAAAGTATATATAAATATGCTCAGTTCATGGAACCGTCGTAACCGTCGCAACAAATCCTTGGGAGTTGTCGGCACTTAGGTGACTCGACCATTCTATTGCCTTGAGCTAATGGTTAGCCTCCAATTGTATGATACGAAGCATTTTCATCTACACCAATTACATCACCGAACAGATGTTGGAACTATGTAATACAGCGAAAGGGGTCACTAACTGGAATTCGAAGATGAAAAAATAGTTGCATTTAAATATTTTAATGTTTTATAACTAGGACTGGCACTAGTATGTCATATATACGAATATTACGCGAACAAATATATCAAAAATCAAAAAAGAGAAATTTGATATATACAACTCAGTATTGAACTTGGCAAGGAAATTCGTAATAAGTACGTAAAATGTAACAAAAAAGTAACATCACGCCTGTAATCCCTGAAGAGGTAGGCAGCGGAATGTAGAACACTCCCACGTTCCACCAGTTAATTTTACGTCCCACTATGGAATAGGTGGTGAGCCTATTGCCATA
>DWDV01003128.1:0-10863 GCA_018245615.1 Mimoniades ocyalus | reverse complement strand
TAGATAGGTGAGTCTTGGTCTCCCTCGGCACCTGCGTCCATCGACATTCGCATTGTATATCTGTTTCGTCATTCTTTTAATCCTTTTTATTTATACTGCTTATTTATAAAAACAAACATGTTTACTGAAAGGCGTGTGAAGTCCGGCAACTCGTACTTGTACTTGGCATAGTCTATAGCCTGAGCACTCTTATTCCGTCAGGAGACCCGTGTACCAATAGTGGAAGAATAAAATGGTCGTATTTTTTAATAAAAGAATACAATAATATGTAAAACAATAAAACAAATATCGACATGTGAATTACAATTTGCCCTGGATTGCTTTACCAATAACCAAATTACTATAAAACCATTATGAAATGACATAAAAAATGCTTACCAGACTATATTTTATACAACAACACGTATAATGACCCAAAACTGTTCAAGATCCATATACCTATAACCACTGCAATCGTACAATCTGATAGCGAACAATAATTTCAACCCTGACAAGTTCAGGATGTAAAGAAAATCAGTTACACCTCTAGAAAGATAAGGGCCGTTTTATTCGGTTACCTTATCTTAATACTGCGGAGTACATCTAGTAGATTTGTAGTGTGGGCTGAAGTTAGTTTCCTGACCTGTGAGTAATTTAAAGACACAGCCAATAAATCTAGTATGTAATGGGTTAGGGGTGCAAAGTAGGAAGACAGAAAGAAAAATATATATCGCTTAGATCGGAAAGTATTTTGTCTACTACATTTTTTGTAAGGAAAAATACCATTTGGCTCGGAATTTGGTTCATTTGTTACATTTTTTATTCGTTTTTTTTATCAGCATCTGTTAATATCATGTATAACAATTGACATATGAAATACGAATTGTATGTTTACGACGACGCTTAGTTCATAGAACATGTATACAATGCGCATGAGAAACATTATCTACAGATTTGTCTAAATTGTAGTGATTGTTATTAGCTAATACTGCTGTGAAGGCAGCAGAAAAGGAGTAAGAGAACCCACGAGTGCCCGCTGCAGTCCGCAGACGTCTGCAAACAACCTCGAACAGGTTTATTGTATTAGAACTGTTAGTGTCAGCTGTTAGAAAAAATATTAGCGTTAAATTGATAACAGAAATGCAGGAACTGATTGTTAGTATCATTATCCCGGATAACACATGTTAGTGTGAATGCATGAATTATTATATTTTTACACACACACACACACACACACACACATATGTCCGAATAAGAACGTAGGTACTGTGCTATTTAAATAAATATCAAACACTCACATCGTGATAACAAAATTGTCTATCACATAAACAATGAAACCCGTCGGGAATTGAACCGAGTATCCCGGGGACCAATAACAAATGCAGTTTTAATAACACTAACATTTAGATATTTAGTCGTAATACCTATATTTTCAAACTATTGATGTAAACAATGCATTATTATTGAAATAGCTTATTATTATCTACACGTAAATATTATCAAATAGCTCACGATTATTTAAACCATTCAATATTACGTAACACCACGCTTGTAATCCTTGAAGAGGTAGGCAGAAGAGTGTAGTGTAGGAGTGTACACTCCCACGGTTCACCAGTTACGTTTACGCCCCGCTATGGAAGAGGTGGTGAGCCTATTGTCATACATCGGGCACATTTCCAGACTCCGAGCCACAACAAGGAAATCTAAATTAGAAAAATCATTTAATGTTAATTCAATAAAAAAGTATTATTATAACACGCTCGTACCTACCTAATATTAAAACGGCTTACCAATATTAAAACGTATTATTAAAATTATATATTTTATAAGTAATTTCGAGCACAAATATCACATTTTTGTGCGATAGATTCATAAAATCGTTATAGACCCAAAGTGACAATAGAAACATAGTAACTGTAGTTCAACATATCACTACAGAGATTACTTGAGTTTTTCCCATTTCTTATCTTAATAGTGAGGAAACAGTAACGTGGATTTGCAGCGGCGGGTGAGGGAGTTTCCTCAACAGCGAGTAATTTAAAGAGCGTAACCGCTGATATCTGAGGCGCATCTATTACCTTACGGTTTAGATACGTGCTATAATTTATACGAGACACACTCATTCAATGATTTATATTCAGCTGTAAATTCTCCGCTCCATATTATAATCTGTTGCTGGTTTAATCGATATCCGTAATAAATGAGGTTGTGAATTAAGTTAGTTAAATTTCCAAATATTAAGTTTCTTGAAAATCATAAAAAAATAATGAAAATACAGTAAGAAGGAAAAATTAAAGCAATGTCATATTTAATCTATTGTATTGTGGTGTCATATTTCATGAGTAAACTTATTGTATTAAATTTCACTCGTAAACGTAAGCTTAATATTATATTATTAACCACATAGGTAATAAGGCTATATGACAAAAAATATGTGCTTAAGTTAAGCCGGTAAACAATTATAATTGAATAATGCTTACAGAACGTAACATGGTATTAAACGGATTATTATTACTATTTTGATTTATGCGGCAAACATTTACCTATGCATACATTCAACATATTACAACCATTTGTAAAAAAGCGTACAGAAACCTGAATTTAGTTCTTCAATTTGTTCTATTACAAATGTTTCGACAATCAAGGTACTTTTTGACATGACATGGTCATGAGTCATATGAAGCAAAACATACGTCAATGTTAGAGCGCGTCCAGAACAAATTTACGAGGCGTCTGTATATGAAATTATATGGTGTCTTCCTTTCTACCTGTTGATGTATCCCACATTATTTGTATTAGGTATGGTGGGGTACAAGGAACTGAGGATACGACAAGAATTCGCGCTAATTGGATATTTAGTTAAAATACTGCGTAGTCTAGTCCATAATCAGGGAATGCTGCATTGCCTTAGGACTGACCTGATGGCCATGGCGCCGCTCACCAGAGCAACCTATACACTTAATAAAGTACATAACATAATTGACGTTTTCTCATACCAGTGGAGTGAATTGGCAAAGATTTTGTTATATATAATTTGTTATGTGAATAAAATTAATAAATTAATTAATTTTTTAACATTATAATAATATTGTATTTTTCTTTTAATTATTATATTGTACTAATAATAAAACTATGCTACCGCATTGGGTCATAACTGTAATGACAGCAATGACGTTTAATAAATAAGTAAATAATAATCGTGATATCAATAGAAAGGTGTCTGTGTATTACAATTACAACTACATTCGGCCACAAAGATTGGCCACCGAATGTCGTTCTCAGAAGTCTTAAAACTCTAACGCCATATAAACTATGGTCTGCATGCGGTCTTGAACTTGGCTCTAGCCTTAACCACTACAGTACCTTCTTCATTTTCTAGCTGCTTAAACCATACAATGGCTTAGTATACTCCAAATCAAAATCAAGTGTAAATCTATTAGGGTTTTATAATATTCTGTCAATATTTATGTTATATCGGCACATCAGCTCTCTTATTGCAAATGCAATGCTCCTTTAGTGTAGATGTTTCTACTTCGTCATACTCGAATATCTACCTACATTATTACGGTTAGACATAATCATGATCATTTTACATTTGATTCAACTTTTACATGACATCGTTATTGCCAAAAATCATTACAACGAAATATAATAGAGCACGATATTCAATCACCAATCGAAACGAGACAAAAATCAATAAAGCGGACAAAGCCGAAAACAAAACCGAAAAAAAAAAAATCGCCCAAAAATTCTCACTAACAACACAGTACAAAAGCAATACACGCATGAACTAAATCTTCCATACATGTATACGTTCTAAAAACACACGGCGCTTATCCGACCAATTCGAAAACGTTCAGATTTTGCATTGTCGATATTGTCTGATCATCTACAATGACAATGAGTTACACATGCAGATAGAACCACAGATCTGACAACATATAGAAATGTCAATATACACGCTGAATATGTCACAAATAAGATTTCAGCATTTTCCAGCTATTCTAGAAGGTTCGGAACGTGTAGTATTAATTGCGGCAACTGCTTGTAGAATCTCATACAATATTTCAGTTCTGGCCACATCTAGTTGTCACATGTACTGTGGGTATGGCTGTAATATGCGTTTTCAAAATTAAAACGCTACTCACGATCCTTATGTCAACTATTTGCATAAGGTATCACTGACAATCAGTATTCGAAGTTATATTGACAGTTTGTTCAACCTAATAATCGTACCATAGTACAGTTTTGATGATTATAATGGGTTTTGAATAGACATTAGCACCCCATTGGATGCTGTTAAACATAAATAATTCCGGATATATGATATTTGATAACGGTGTCTGTCTATGATAAGTCTATGTGTACTCATATAGACATTACAATAATGAAAAAAGTTACTTTTGGCTTTTTACTACACTTTTTGCTACACTTTTGGCTTCAGTCAAATATAATATGTCGCTAGAATAGGTGGCCTCTTTGAATTCGATAACAGCAATTGTTCACGAATATACCGAGCCATTACTAAAGCTGCATGTTAAAATCCATTCCGGACTTTTATCCGCTACGCATGAAATTCTGACGGAGAAAAGGTATCGTAATGTGTTTATAAAATATTAAAACTAATGATTCTGATCGAGCCCTAAATAGTGTAACAATGTTAAAACAATAGCTAATAACAATCCATTTATTGTCATAAACAAAGGCCAATCCAATCCCCATCTATTCTCCGTCTCAAATCAATATGAAATCGAATCGTAGATACTGTTGTTACGGGCTGTAACAATACATGGGCCTTATATTGCCACAGCCCATAACAACGACATCTACCACGACGTAAAACCGTCACGGTAATGTTCGAAAATCAATATACGCCTATCATTTTGACATCTGTAGTTCCGCTCGCAACGGCCGACCGGCGATCCCCCGACACGCGCGTGTCACGTGACGCGCGAGTTTTTGTCACGTCACAACCGCCATTCATTATGACTATGCTGTCCATGTCCACATTAATTACTGGACCGCTCTAACGAGTGTCTACGGTGTGTTTGTAAAACTAGAATGCGGTGCGATACATCGATACTAAGTTTCGCTACAAATATGTTTAAAAACTCCTGAACAATCGTTGGGGTAAAAGTTAAGGTAGCAATATTTATTTATCCCGTACGACAGCGATGCTTTCTAAACGTTTCGCTCACT
Organism: Mimoniades ocyalus; assembly: GCA_018245615.1. Classification (NCBI taxonomy): domain Eukaryota; kingdom Metazoa; phylum Arthropoda; class Insecta; order Lepidoptera; family Hesperiidae; genus Mimoniades; species Mimoniades ocyalus. The sequence goes on along the minus strand of DWDV01003128.1, from coordinate 5,685 downwards.
TGTATCCTTATATTAATATTTAAGATAATATATTGCTTTATAAGATATTGTAAAAAATGTTGTGAGGACACAAATACTCTTTGTAGTTCTGTTAAATATTCTCTATGGCGTCTGAAGTCTGCCAACCCGCACTTGGCGCGCTTGATAGACTAAGTGGTACTCTTCTCGTAATAAAAACAGACGCGTAGTCAACAGTGACTAAATACCTACGTGTATATGAGTCATCGTCCAATAAAAAAATCGCATTAATATCTTCGAATTAGAATTTCTAGCATCGTAGGTGTATTTAATGCACAAAACTACATGTACAGCAATACATTGACATAACATGTAATACCCGAAAATATAGGCAGAGGGATGTAGTGCAGTCGCACGTTTCACCAGTTCTGTTTACGTCCCACAATGGTATATGGGGCGAGGATACCTTAATCACCAACAAAATCTGATATCAAGGTATCCCGTGTAAATTTAAAGTTGACAATAGTTATTTTCTTTTACTTTGTAAGACTTCCGACTGCCTATTTTGTCGTGTGGGTTGCAAGCACGACTACCAATCGAGGGGTCCTGGGTTCAAAACCCGGGTCGGGCACTATTGGATTTTTGCAATTTAGATTTTCTAGTAGTGGTTCGGAGTCCGAAAGTGCGACCGGAATATGGCAATACACTCAACATCTATTCTATAGTGGTACGTAAACGTAACTGGGAGTGTCCTACATTCCTGTGCCTACCTTTCGGGGATTACAGACGTGTTGTTACGTAGTTTCTTTTACTGTTAAAAATAATCCATTCGCTGCTCAAATTATACATTTAAAGAACGTAATCGTTTAGTCATATACATACATTTAATGGCAATGCTAATGGCAGAGCGTGTACTTACAAGAGCTTATCCGTAACACTGAGCAACTGATACTAGGAATTATCCAGGATCCGGGATATTCAGGGAAGGGATTATCGGTGTTGAGATTACATGTCAAATAACACACGCATCAACATATTCAATCACAACGTGTACGTTATATTGGAATGTTATGCGACGGACTTCAACGTGAAATTGATGCGATCGAGAAAAAGAGACGTTCCGATAATTTATTATGCATGTCCAATAAATTCATTGAAGTACCTAATTATTTCAATCAGAAATAATACTGTGTGCAATTCATATGTATTTCCCCGATCGTCATGTGTGTCTCGTAATGAAAGCTGGGAGTCAGCCACGATGCCGCATAGTGGAGCGGACGTTGTGTTTAGTTTTTTTTTACATGTATTTAACAGTAAAATAGATTAAATACGTTTAGCAATTGTTATAGCAAAGTCTCGTAATTTTCTAGTAACATAATGGCAACCCGTCCTATGACCGAATATTGTTTGACATTGCTGATGTTGCATATTCCTTGAATATATGCCATATTGCAATGGTATAAGCGTTATTGCACATATATTTATTTATTCATTGGTTCTTTATTATTTTTGACAAACGTGGATTTAATTCCAAATAGCATTTTTGTCACGTAGTGATGCCAATTTTAAAAATCATTTCAAATATTTATATTATATATCTAACATATAAAAATGTTAATTAAATGTTAATGTTGATATCTACCTATTCCGTAAGGCACCTGGCGTGAGGATATTCATATATAAATATCTCGTGTCATAGTATTAGTGGTCGAACTCCTCCGTATCGACTTTCTTTTCCAACCATTTTTTTTATTTAACCAACCATTTATTTCCGTTGGAGCTAACGAGTTCTAAGTGCAGTCCTCGGATCGACAAGAGTAGTGTAAGATGTCCTTTGGCTTGGTGGGATGACGATCTGAAAAAGGTGTAGACACAAGCTAGATTCAGCAAATTGAGGATAAGGCACGATGGGGATCGTTGGGGTAGACTTATACTCAGCAGTGTACTGAGATAGGTTTATGAGGAATCAGTATTTATTTAATTAGAACAACAGAGTATTTATTTAATGAAAAGAACAACAGAGCACATTACATGTTTGTCATTCAAAAATCCAAAGAAATACCCGAATCATAAACAAAAGATGAAGTGGTGAAAACAGACAACATTTTGACTTTAAGGAGCCAAAGTCAACAATGATATGAACAATTAATTCCCCTTCCATACATACATATAATTAACTACGATGTAATTATCAAAATTTAAGGGAGTGAAACAAAGAAACCAGGAATAGCTTGAGACAAGAAAGAAGAACAAGATTATACAATAAAAATTCACGTACGGTATATCGTATCGAAGTATTTTCGTTCAGATAGAAGATGAAGAAAAAATACGCAATGCTAAAATAAATCCAAGCGCGGAGCCACGCAGTCAATATTTAGGCAGAGAGGGGCCAACGTTTCCGTCGTGCTAATCACTTTATTGCGCAGTAGAATCAGGCATGGGGACCACACGAACCGCCGCCGCCTGATTACACCCGTGTATAATTGCTGCTCTTACAAATGACTCTGAATCGACAAGCCGCCGATATCGAAAATGTTTTCATTAATTTGTGTACATTGTGCCAATACCAACATTTGTCTGATTAATGCCGCGCTCTGTTTGAACAGTTCGCGCAATATTTAGAGGCTACGTTGCGTGCGTGTGTGTGTGTGCGTGTCTGTGCGTGTGAGTGTGTGTGTGTGCGTGTGTCTCTGTGCGCGTGTGTGTGTGTGTAATTAGTCGTCGTTGTCACTTTTATGTATTTATGTAAAAATAATTGATTTATATTGGGTTCGGTATTGCTTATCTATTGTTTGTATGTATGTTAAATAGATGGACGGTCGAACGTACGGACATATAGATACAAATTATTATTAACACTACAAAAAAAATTGAACTGTACACACAGAATAAATGTAATCACTGGACGGTCTTATCGTTTAAATGCAACTTTAATCGTTTAAATACTAAAAAATATTGCGAAAACTGAGGGAAAATAATAAATGAATTTACGACAATTCATATATGTCCCTAAACATACTGCGATATTCCAAAGACGGAAAGCAGATAGAATAAAGGACATAATACAATTACATAAGGTGTAGAGAAGTATAAAGTAGGTACTAGGGTATTTGTATGAAACACAAGCAAGTTGGAATCATTCTCCCAGATAGTGTGAATTTGTAGAGTTAAACAGCCAACAGTAAAGAGTAAATAGTGTAGGAATATGCTAGCGAGAAGCATCGGGACTCGCTTAAGCTTTGGTCGTAGTTCTGAAACGTTCATATTTGGAAAGACCTAACATAAAACTAATACAAACATATTAAAACTGTCCAAGCTCCCGGGTGGAATTCGAATGCAGGACCCCCGGTTTAACAATCGCATTACTACTAAACCAAAAATTATTATTTTCATGAATTACTGACCTGAATTCATAAAGCTTAAAAATTCATTGAAATAAATATTCACACAGCAACATTTGATAAATATCGTCAGATTTTTTAGTTTAAAAATATTCCTTCAACCCGTTTCAGTCTGGAAAGTTAGTTCCAAAATTATACGCTCCAGCTTTGACATAGATAATATCCCTTAAAATATTTAATTAATTAGTTTCGAACAACTTTGTGTTACATTATACATGTCTGCGTCGCCGCTCAAAGGGAAAACGTATTTACTCGTGTTACTGCCAACTAGACCGCGACTAGTATATTAGAACGCAAAATCTTAATGTTCTTTATGTGCGAAGGAAAAGCAGTCATGCGAAGCTGCCCTAAAAACTTTATTACTTGGAAACTATTTCCACTAGTCGCAAATTGAAATAATTCACCCTATCCGCGCGCATAACTTTAAAGTTACTTATGAATGGGCACAGAGCCCCTTTACACAACACGACAATGTTGAACGCCGGAAAATTTAATCGTATAAATACATATATGATAAAGAAAAACTGACAAGATAACTCTATTGTGTGCGTTGCTTTATATGAGAATAATTATAACATAATATTTTCTCTATATTTTCCCGAAAAATAATTATAGGTATAATTTAATAGGGCGTGAGCCCATTGCCATACGAAATCTATATATTGAAATTTTCCGAAATCCGTCTTTACAGATACATTCTACAATCGATATATTGTGCATTAAGCATAGCTTGTTGCCTTGTTAACCGTTGTGTAGACTCGATGAAGCTCCACAATATAATAGTGTGATATGAGGCAGGAAAAGGAAACATTAATTACTGCGTCCGGCAGCCAGCGCTGATCTATCAAGCTTCAGCCAGGTCTACAATTACACGTCATTGCCTAATATAATACGCTGTATATCGCATTGTTTTTTACTGTAAACATCTCAAAACAAGTTATCTACTGAATTTTTTATTAAAATATTTTGTGTCAAAATATGCTGTTTTCAATTAATCATCAAATTGATTTTTGAATGACGAACTCTATTATTTATATCGATATACCCCGTGTCGGGGCCGAGTAAGCTGTTAGTATCCTAGCCCGGCTGGTACACGTTACTATAATCGTCATCATTAAAATCTGCTTGATGGCACATGGCGCTGGACACAGGCCGACCCTACAGCGCGTTACAAAGCACGATCTTCAATTGTTGAATTTTTCTGATAATAAGTTGCCTTCTTAAAACCCAACGCTTAACACCATCTCGTTATTTTCAAAGAATTCATTGTATAGAAACAATGAGAAGTTTCAATGGGATAGTGTTGATTGTAAGCGACGGGCAACGGAAATGCATAATGTGGACGCTCATTAATTATTGCCTCCGACACCTCGCGCTATATTATTTATATAAAGTATTGGATATCTTATAATCTTCATCGAATAGGTTATATATAGTCTGCCGAGTTAAGCTATAATATAGCGGTAGGTTTCATATAGATAAATGTTACTATTAAAATCTGCGTAAACCATCACGCCAGGTCCCTCACGGGGTAGACAGAGAACACTGAGAGGTAAATATCTCTGTCCTTTCAGACTTGACGTGCCTCTTCACTTTCATCACACACTCTCTCCTGTTGCGGACAAAAATATCAACTTAACAATAAAATATCAAACATACTTATAACATGGAAAACCTAAGAATATCACAGCAGCGCAGTATCAATCCTCACGACATTTTCTATAAATGACTTACCTTGTTTCGTACGACTGCAGAAATATACCGTCCCAAAACTAAATACGTTTACGGTATGAGTGAGAGATTATATTTTTCTCACAAAAATTCGCTAAAGGAAATAAACTCGAGACCACAGTGACGGGAAACCAACAAATAAAAAACCGTTCCATTGGTCAAAGGAGATCCGTAAAATACGTTTCGCTTATAACTAAATTAGTAGCTAAAATATTTTCCGCTGTATAAGATTGCATTCGACTTTTATTTGCAGATTTTGAGATTAAAACCGCATTCCTATTTTAATTCATCAACTTCAACGTTTTTACGTGTTTACGTAATAGTGTTGTGTCTTTTTGTGTCTATTATGGCGCCTATCATAATTCAAATCGTCACCTAAGTTCGACTAATGCACAGTGCCACTGGAAGTTAGCTTATTGCGAAATCAACAAAGAGTAAATAAATTCATGAATAGAAATATATCTCTAGTATCTAAATAAAAAAAAACTTTATTTTATTAACTTACGTAATATGATGCATGTAATCCCCGAAGAGGTAGGCAGAGGAATGTAGAACACTCCCACGTTTCACCAGTTACGTTTACGTCCCACTATGG
>DWDV01003127.1:0-10863 GCA_018245615.1 Mimoniades ocyalus | reverse complement strand
CCTATTAGCGCCGAAGAAGGCCACCGGGGGGGTTTTCGTGCGGGAAAAATCCCACCTAACCCGATATCCCCCCCCGGAAACTAGGAACCTTTTGTAGGCCCCCCCCCCCCCCCCCGGTAAACAAAAAAAAGGCATCTAAAAGAGATACTACAGTGAAAGGTTATAGCAAATTAATTCAATAGATAATGAAATGTACTGCAAAATAATGAAGTCAGCAAAAGATATGGAGATTAAAAAAAACTAACTAAATAAAATCAAGCACGCTGTGATCGTCTTCTTTTGACAATTATAATATTATAAATATTAACGTGAACTCCTGTGATTTTCCATTAACAAACAAATTGAGTAATTAGAATATTTCCTAAGCATCCACTCTCCACATCTGTATTTTCAAACGAATCTTCCGCAGTAACGTATGAAATGAATGCTATGAAATCGCTATTCAATATGCACACTCGATACTGTATTGGGAAAAATTTTATTCAGGTGACTCGCTTGCTCTACTGAATTGGCCTTTAAAGCAACAGGTTTCTTTCACGGACCAATATGAAAGCTATATTTGTATGAGAATAATATTTTATTAAGGCGTTCTTGCGCCTTTCAAATAATAATTGTGTGTGTGTGTGATCTTTTATCAAAAGCCATTGTGATTTTATTCAATGATGATTATTCGCAATTCTAGAGTATTCAGCTGTAAATAATTGTACAGCTAGATTCTGATGACATATTGTATTCTTTTCTCAATTGCTCATGAGTGATTGGTGTCAGAACTTGGGCATTGGAAGACATTTAAATTTACAAATCACATTAGAGTTTGGATTCTCATTCGGTTTTTTGTTGCAGCGCGGATGGCAATTACGAAGTGACGATCATGACGAAAGCGATACTCCACCACGACGGCAAAGTGGTTTGGAAACCGCCAGCCATTTACAAGTCGTTCTGTGAGATAGACGTCGAGTACTTTCCGTTCGATGAGCAGACTTGCTTCATGAAATTCGGATCCTGGAGCTACGATGGCTACACGGTAACTTACTTTTTATATTTACCTTAATTTTCTTGAACATATTCGAAGATATTTCACTCTATTAGGTACTGAATGAATTAAAGATACGATGACATTTAACTAGTTCATTGCATTGACTTATAATAAATGTGATGTCCTATTAATAATACTATTCGTATTCAATCTGTTATAAACATTTTCATACAATCTCTTTCTGAGCATCTGTTATAATATTTGAGAAAATTTATACTTTCATGCTTTTGAAAGTGTGATATAAAAAAACATTTATCCCAACATTTTATTTCTTGGAATGTTACATAGTATTGTTACGTAGATGTATATTGTTGTATGTTATGTAGTTACTATTGTTATGTATGTTAGATAATACATTTCTCAATTACATTGCATAACTTTTTTAAGAATATTGATATCTGTATTTTAAAAGAATATAAATAATTCTTACGCTTTGAAATGCAGATTTGCGTCGTCGTCGAGACAAAACAAAAGAAACACAAATATTTATTTACGTGCACTGCAATATTCATGGCGTCCTGAACTTGTTCGAACGGTTGTTTCAGAGAAAATCTTACGAAAGCGAAAATAATAAGCGAAGAAAAATGTAAAATTATTCAATAAAAACGTTTAACGATTCGTAATTGAATACTCACATTTGTTATGCATTCACCCTTAAGTATTTCCAACAGAAATGTAATCGAGTTCCTTTGTATGAAAGCCTTTCTAATACAATGTCAGGAGTAATATTTATCGGCTTCCCATAAATAATCCGGTAGATGAAATATCTTCAACTATGAATAAGCGATGTGATAAAAAGTTTTGAACGTACTTGTAGTTTACAGAAATAGGTCTATGTTGATGAAAGCATCCATCGAAGTAAGAAAGCCAATAAATCTGTGCTTCTTCGAGCTTTTTCAAATAAATAAAGCTAAGCTTACCTCTGCGCCTTGTAGCGCCTATCTCAAGATTCACAGGGGATTGTTCCAATCTTATATCTGGTTCGAACGTTAGATTGTTGGTTGAAATAGAAAGGGGAAATATTGCGTGAATTACAAAATAATTTATATTCCCGTGATAACAGTGCAGTGAATTCATTATAGGATGAATGAATTCACTATCATCAATACATTGTATCATCAATACATACATACATTGTATCATCAATACTATGAATTCACTATTTATTTTAAAATACCCAGTTATAGTGCATACTATTTGCTTAGAATATTTGAATTTATATTGGCATTGTATATTGTTGTAACCCATAATAATTATTTCAATTATATCTGTGCACAGGTGGACTTGAGACATTTGAAGCAAACGCCAGACTCGGAACTAATAGCGATGGGAATCGACTTGTCAGAATACTACATCTCGGTTGAATGGGACATAATGCGCGTGCCAGCAACACGAAACGAAAAGTTCTACTCGTGCTGTGAAGAACCCTACCCTGATATTATTTTCAACCTTACCCTCAGAAGAAAAACCCTTTTCTATACGGTCAACTTAATTATCCCTTGCGTCGGCATCTCTTTCCTGTCAGTTCTTGTCTTCTATTTACCTTCAGACTCCGGAGAAAAGATCTCACTGTGTATCTCAATTCTTCTATCTCTGACCGTGTTCTTTTTACTATTAGCAGAAATTATTCCTCCGACGTCTCTAACCGTTCCCTTGTTAGGAAAATATTTGTTGTTCACAATGATGCTAGTCACATTGTCGGTAGTTGTCACAATCGTAGTCCTAAATGTAAATTTTAGATCGCCCGTAACTCATCATATGGCCCCATGGGTACGCAAAATCTTTATAGATGTATTACCTAAAATATTATGCATACAAAGACCGGAAAAGGAGCCTGATGATGATGATAATGATAAACCGACTGAGGTGAGAAATTGATTTGGAAAATTCTAGTTGAAATTTAATTACAAATTTAGTGAAACTGCAAAAAAATTTTTTAACCTTGACTTCATTTTGCTTCTCAGACCACAAAATTGGTCTACTACATTTTATTATATTTTTTTCTAAAAAAAAAATTCTAGCGAACACAAGCGAATAATGATACGTTACCTACAAGGAAGTTTTTCTTGAATTCCTCTTTTTCGAAGAATTAACCATAACAACTCCAATACAAATAAAATGGTATTCCAGTATTTTTGAGGTGACTCTCAACAACAACAATTTTAATTGTCCTCATCTGTGGGACTATTCTCGGATATACTCCTTTCAGCGCTATTCTAAATTCATTGTACTCCGCGTGTATCGCGAAAATATCGTTTCCAGCCCAATTTCATTCCATTTCGATTTTCCTTTATTACTCAACGCCGGCGGGCTTAACGAGCGTGCGCAGCCCCCGTTATTTATGTTCCCCTGGTGGCTGCGGACGGATCGCGATATACGAGCCGGCAGCCGGGGCCCGAAACCGAGACCTTCACTTCAGCCTAATTGTACTCCGACTTAAGCCATGTCGATACACCAATCCCGCGGAACGCCAACTGACATTTTAATCTCTGGGTATTTCAGGCTCTGCCAGGGGTTCTCATTATTGAGTACAATCCACCTTTGTTTTCGTTGTAAATGTTTTTCCTCTTTCGTCTTAAAATACAAATGATGCTGTATTTTTAACTCGGATATTGTTCTGGTTTTTAAATGATGTTTTCGCATATTATTAACATTCTGAACTTTGTAGGTATTAACGGATGTTTTTGGCGGAGAAGATATGGATGGCAAATTTAAAGAATGGGGTTGCGAGGAGTACGAATTGCCGGGGATGCCTCCGTCGCCTCCGCCACCCCCAGGAGGTGACGATGAGCTATTCTCCCCACCTCCTGGATCTCCTTGCCGTTTAGACCTTGATGATGGTAGTCCATCTCTTGAAAAACCTTACGTAAGAGAAATGGAAAAAACAATTGAAGGTTCAAGGTTCATAGCGCAACACGTCAAAAATAAAGACAAATTTGAAAGTGTAAGTATATTAATAATTTGCAATAACTTTTAATCGCCCTATGTCTATTAATTTTTTTTGTGTGTTGTAGGTGGAGGACGACTGGAAATACGTTGCGATGGTTCTGGATAGAATCTTTCTGTTCCTGTTTACAATAGCTTGCGTCGTTGGCACGGCGATGATTATATTCAGAGCGCCAACCTTCTACGACAATTCCAAGCCAATCGATATTCTTTATTCGAAAATCGCTAAAAAGAAGTTGGAGCTGCTCAAAATGGGATCTGAAGGTGACCCGGGTCTCTGAAATTCGTCTTACGTCTTCGGCCACTCGCCGCCGAAGACGTTCTGGGAGCTGATCGTCATGTGGTGGCATGGATGATCCATGTAAAGCTCCCAGATGGGAAATACTAGGCGAGGACGTGTTATAAGTGTTTTGTGCTCAGTGTGGTGCCAAGCGCCCGGTGCGCTGCGGGACGTATGCACGCCGCAAGCGTGTCCAAAGCCGTCTTTTTATATTAAAAACTCGAACGCGAGACTGTGTCCGTCGATAGACGAAACGAGAACGGAACAACCTCAAGACCTGGCCGTTTTGTGTTGTCGCCGAATCCGCCAAACTATTTTTATATTAGAAACGCTGTAAACTTATTGTACCTAATAAGCGATGATTATGCTACGTTTACGGGTGTTTCTTTTTTGTTATTATTAATTACGAGCGCACAAACATTGTACAGTTGTTTTTATGAGGTGTTCATTTCTTGCGATAGATTGTTACGTGGTTACGAAATGTATGTATGGTAATAATTTTTATCATTTAGTTACATAAGAATTACTTCGTATAAAAGAGCTCAATTTCGTCATTGTTAGGTATTATAAAAAGGTACTATTCAATCATATTTGTAATAGTGTCGATTATTAATATAATAGTTTTTCGAACGTCCTCGATGCACGTCGGACACGTAGATTATATATTAAATATTGGTGATTAAATAAATTAAAATCATTCAAATATACATTTAGAATTTTATAAACAACGTACTCGCGTAAAAATGATAAGGACAATATCGGTAATTGACGAATGCTAATAATTTCCCAGTAGGTCTTATAAAACACTAAGGGACTGTAGATAATTTAGGTTAAAGTACTAGGTGACATAAATGGAATAAAAATTATCGTATTGCCAATATTATAATGTTAATATTCACGTCGTGTCGAGGCGGTGATATTGTTTAACTTTAGATGATATTCATAAAACAATTGACTGCCAATTGTACATTTTTATAAAATTCGATATTCTTAGATAGTTTGATAACTTGTTTAATTAAATTTTGAAACGGTGTGCCAAATATTGCCAACAGAATCGAAAATATTATAGTTCCGGACTGTAAGCCAATTAACATAACTGACATTAATTTCTAAGTGCTGTTGTCTACTTGTTTCGGATTTAGCTTGAATATTCATTCTGAAACGTTTATTATTATCAAAGGATGCTTTCCCTCAAAGCAATGACTGAGCATGTCGAACCTTCGAGACTATGGCGATCAAGAAGACGGGAAGTGTTTGCCGTAAACTAATATTAACCGTATATTCACTAATAATCCTAGAGTACAGGGTAAATTTAGTACACAAAGGTTCTTCTCCTGATTTGTATTCTCACGATTTTCACCGATTGTAAAGTATTTTACACACTTATCGGCACTTTACAACTACACGTCTTAGATAGTAACATTGTGACTTTAGCCTGTAATGACATTTAGATATCTGAAATTTCGTTCGTATGTCGATTAGAATTGATATTAGGTGTTTAATTTCGTTCATCGTGACAAACCGTGTCTCATTCCTGGAATTTATTTAGTAGCTCGTAATTTTTATTATTTGTAACAATTGCGCGTGAATCGTGTTACTTGTCAACCTCGACCCATTTTGTAGGGTAAAGTAGAATTCGTCGTAATAATAATAAAAAAAAAAAATTTCGAGCCGCGTATTTGATATGTGAAAGTAACTCATGATAATGTCTATTAGATAATGAATGTCTAGTTAATTCAGAGGTTTAATCATATTTTAATGAAACACCACAGCGAGCAGAGAGGAAAACAGGGATGGTTATAGTGAAATAATTCAAACTGTTTTGTGTGATTCGTCTTAATATTAATACATAAGTGTTATTGGATGTGAATAGTTGTTCATGATGAAAATGTGTACGCTGAGCTAGTTTAGATTAGAGAGTACGTAATTTCAGTAGTTCATGGAATGGTCGTCGCTTACGTAAGCGGTGGAGAAGCTCGCTAATGGATGAAATTTTTTTATTATTAACTTTATCACTTATTCAAAGTCATACGCATTGCAAATAAACCGTTCAGAGCGTGCTGAGCACAAGTAAATATGGGGAATAGCGCGTGAACGTGCGCCACGCGAGCCGTGACGAATGGGCGCCAACGGGTGATAAATAGCCGGCGTCTTATTGGCCCCTGATCACGTGACGTCCTCAACGTATTTCGCGCCACTTGAGCGATGTCGACGCGCAGTGTTTCGCCTCCGGGCCGTAATTAGCCATATAAATCGTCGATGGAATTTTTGAATGGAATTGTTCACAATACTGATAATATAATATTTTTTTTATTAATACACTGTCACGTCGAATAATTGAAAGTAGGAATGTGCTATTGCACGCACCGAAATACACACCAATTTAGTATTAATACAAACTATCAATAATAAACATAATAATAACGATTAGTTAAGACTACTGGCTTACTACACTGTTCTGTGGTCATCCGATGTTTTATTATAGGTAATTGCTAGAAAACACACGGTCTGTTGTTATTTTTATATGACTGCAAATAAAATAATTAATAATAATAGTTAGATTTTCTATAACACCATAGGATAATTGTTTAGTGAATGTTACGATTGTTTAAATAAATAATGAATGGAGTAAAAACGATATAGTGGTTAATTGTAAATATTTATGCGTCTACATGTGTTTTCGAGTTAGGGACATCTTGGATTGAAATCAATTCAAAATTTATAAGATATGCTGCAGTAACTGTTGAATGTCGAAAGAGTTACAAGAGTGTTGTTCCAGAAGAGTGTAGTAAATTTTCATTTGTCGACTTACTCGATTGCGACCGTCTTAGTAAAGGGACCTTTTCCTAATATGAACAAAGATATCTATATACGTTTATTTATTTACTCCTTATTGTTAAATTAAAGCTACTTTACAAAGGGCGAAGTTACGGCATTTTGTTACGGCATTCGCCACTAGACAATCCAAGATGATGGTGAATATAAAGTAGACGCACGCATCAAAACCAGTGGCAATATTATGAATATTACGAAGTGACATTACACAAACAAATTTGCATAATATGTAAACATATGTATGTCTTAATACACGTATGATGTTATTAATTATTCACGCAGGAAATTACCTATCAACAATCATATGTGAATTTCATGCTGCCATTAGCTTACATTTGTCATTACACCAGTCGCGCCACTTAAGTAATGGGTATCGTAGCAATTTTGAATTAAAACTGGAGTATGTCAGAAATATTTCATAGATTATATTGAACATTTTCAATGGAGACAAATATCAGAGTGAACTTTGTTCACAAAAGTACTGCATCTAAATTTGCGACTAAACAGCTGTGCGTACATTGTTTTATTCCGGTTTGAATCTGGTTAAGTGGACACAATTAAAAGCCGTGTCACTTATCACTTCACGCCGTGTACAGACGACAAAACTATTAACTGATCCCAAAAATACCCTCTCTATTATTTCAGATTGAAAATAATAATTTAAATAAAAATAATAATTTAAATAAAAAATAATAATAATAATAATAATAAAAATAATAATAATTTAAATAATAATAAAAATAATTTAAAATAATAGCCATATAGCATCAAGTCTTCTTTTCCCTCCTCCTCCATTGTGTACATTTATAAAACGCAACATTTGATGAGAAATCACTAAAATTATTCCATCTTTTGTCACAATCCTACCCATTCTTATTAAAATGGTCGCAATCGAGTCACATAACAATGTACGTATTAAACTTAGTAGGTTACGAATTGATGTTAGACGTTGGAACCGGATGAGCTAAGCGAATACAACGATTAATAATCTTGTGTAGTGCATGAATGTAAAGTTCTAGTAACACTTAAATGGATTTCTTCTCATAATTCCGCCACTGAATCGTTTTTGCGCTTGTTTTACTGTCAGGTGCAAACTACGTTGTACATGAGTGACGTCATCGTCTTTGGCCTGCAAAGTATGTACATACTCCATTATGCTACTTTAATAGAGGGGAAGTCTCTGATAATGTTTACTAGTTAAACAATTTCTTGTTATATTTGTTGACGAATACCATTATTGTGTTGATAAAGAAGAAAAACATGTAAATAGGTATCTTTCTTTCTTCTTATCATTCGTTGCTATACAATCAGAAATAAAATCTACTGATTCTGAACTTATTAGAATCAAATACGAGTTAGCTTACTTAGATTCCCCTCTATACGATTAAATCTAACTTCGTGCTTTATGTGACAGTAAGGCAGGTGCCTCAAGGTAGATCATTAACTTAGTGTACCTAACACTTTTCTTTCTGTGATCCGTAACTTTGGTTGTTCATTGTTATCACTGTCTCAAAGACACGTTTGTAGGTTTATCATTCTTTGTTCCCAGTTAAATTTGTTCTATGTCTGATACGAGGTTACATTCGAAGTATTGTTACGTTGTCATTGTTAAAAGACACGTATGTACGTATGTATGTATGTCTTTTTGTATGATTCGGGTGATAAACGGGTAAGCGAAGTAGTTTTGTCATATTCGGTGGTAGATAGGTAAAAAAATTATTTAACAATAATTCGAACAGCTAGATAATTATATAATAATATAGCAAATAAGTTATTTATATTGGTTATTTAAGGTATTTTAATGTAAGAGGTATAATTAGCTTCTCAATGTTTTAGAGTTAGTCGACGAATGGGTCAGCTCGAAACTTAGATGCTAGACAAATTTGTTGCGACGGGATTTTGTTTTTTGGAAAAATGTATACCTACGTTAGTATTTTCCTTTGTGTGTTACTATTGGTTACTGATTCTATTTGTTTAGTCTCTTCATCGGTTTCGTTGTTTTCTTACTTTCATTATTTTTAGCGTGTTGATTTTTGTGTTTAATATTCATTTAAGTAATACATATCTACTTTTTGATCTTCAGTACTTTAATTTTTACGGATCTTACAAATTTGTTTAAATATTTTGGTTTGGTTTGGTTGGTTGTTTGGTTTCGTTTGGTTAGGTATTTGCTTTTATTTATTTGGTATTATGATTTTTTTTCTTATAATACTTTATTAAAACCAACATTTTTGTCTACATCAGGTGATGGGGCTGCGAACTCATAGTCAGCTATCACATGGCTGTCAGTAATTTTAAGAAATCAACTTAACCGAAATGTTGACGTGTACATATAGCGGATCAACATAGAAATTTAAATAATAATTATATTGACAATTTATTTTTCTACGTTCCTTTCACAGTACATTTAGTGCTTATTAGTGACGTAGAAGATATACTTGTAGGTATATGTTTAACGTTTGCTTTATCCGACGAGATATATCATTCAGCAATATCGATGCGATGTAGTAAGCTCGACTTTATTTATATCATAAGTTTTATAACATCGATTTTTTATGATGTATCACTTGTAAATTTAAGCTTTTCTTTTTTAAGAAAGAAATGATCTGATAATCCGTAACGCTTTATAGTTAGGTTTGTCGAAACTAGAATTTCGTCTAGCAATTTCTTCTATCACACTCTTATCGTTTATTTTAATGCACTATCATTTTTTATCATCGTCTTATTTGTAGATATTGTCGTATTTGTCTATTATATAATATTTTCTATTATATAATAACTCTTTATACATATAAATATAGTATAATACGTAAGTTAGATGTATTTGCATGTTTAATCAAACGTCTTCCAAAAGTGACGTAAGGTATTGTTTTTCCATTATGTTCACAATTCTTCTATTACGTTATGTATTAAATACAGTTATATGTTATTTTAAAAACATTCACGCTTTTATTTTCTATAGACTTTGATTTATTCGGTTTGTTCCTCACATATAGCTTGTTCACTGTTCACGATATTTGTGTAATTTTCTTTTTTAAGAACTTCGTGTTTATTGGTATTGAAATAAGTATTAAAGAATATTGTAATATTTTGTAATGAATCACATGAAATTTGCGTGGAGCTTCCAAGACGATTATATGTAAATACAACTATTACTTTCAGGGAGTTGTCAGGTTTTTTGTTTCCATATTTATAGCGCTTCACAGAGAATTTTGGGTTTTTTATTCAATCACGTCAGAATAATTTATTCCAATTTTGTCCAATGCTCTGTAATGTAGTGGCGCGTGAATGATAAAATGGATGGTCGATTGTGTGCCCAATTTTATCAAATTTATTGATCATCAAATTCACACTCGAATTGTTTTTAACATATTTTTTTTATTGCTGCGCGTAAAATATTTTATTACTCTGCACGTATCGCATTGTAAACGACGCGACTGCAAGAGATATTCAATTTTAAAAGTAGTTACAACTTTTAAACTGTTTCTGATGTTCAATAATTAAAACACTGGGCTGATGTTTAATGGTAATTTTACATAGTCTTCGGTTTGAGGGCAATGATAATCACATATGTTAAACCACGCAACGATACCATAGATTCTTTTGAGTTAGCAACGGAATTGTATTTGAAACCTACAGTTCCAAATCCCTTCTGCTTGGCAGTAGCAACATGTTTATCTACTTGCCTCATTTTTTCTTTCGTCACCTCTACTTATAACTAATAATGAAAATGGAATTCAAGTAATATTTTTCATTAATGATTTGA
>DWDV01003126.1:0-10863 GCA_018245615.1 Mimoniades ocyalus | reverse complement strand
CTGGTCAAACGCTACGCGAAAAATGTCTGAAATTGGTATTTTCGAGTTCGAAATAATCAAATCTATCAATTTGATGCAGTTGTGGCTGTATTGCTATGAGACAAAAATTCTGGTCGTGGTCTCTCTAACTATAACTATTATTGACTGGCCCATTAGTGCAGTGGTTAGTGAAACTAACTGTTGCATTGGGGGCTGTGGGTTTGATGCCCACCCAGAATAAATATTTGTGTGATGAGCACAAGTATTTGTTCTGTGTCTGGGTGTGAAAAATAAAATATATCTATTTAAGTATATTCCCATGTTCTACCAAGTACATTTGCGTCCCACTATAGAATAAGATGGTGAGCCTATTGCCATACACACATATATAATCAATTAATTTCTAGCTCCCCCTGGAATTTTAAATAACTAAAAAAAGTTTGTCACATGACTCTGGTTCTTACGCTTTCATGAAGATGGTAAATATTCTATACCCAGTGTCAACCATCTCAATGCCTCCAGTGCCCATAAGGGGATGTTATCACCCACTTCGAAAAAGATTCATCTTAAGACTCAAAGAATCACAATTCTTGCTGTTTGAACTTGTTTCTTATAAATATATTAATGAATGTAGATATGTATATATTGATTTTAGTGTGCCTTGTCTAACAAAACTTATATTATGGGATGTCCATTAAGGTTCTAAGCATCACACAAAATTTATTCAAAATATTAAATTAACAGCCACACTTGGTGCTACCAAGTGACATTAATAATTAGGAACTGCCTTAGTAAAATAAATAGCATATTACAACTCATACTTAAAAAGTAGCACAGTTGTATCATAGAAAGAATCCATGGCAATAGAATTAATTGAACTAATTATATACCCTAGGCAAAAGACTAACACTGCTTTCTTTTAAAAACTAGATATGACCATATATATTATTATCCTTAGGCAATCATACAGCAACCTTGTATCATGTTATATACTAACAAACAAGTGTTGTACTCATAAATCTGCTTATAAACAAAAAAATCTTGTTTATGAGCGGATTTAATAGTAGTCACCATTATGCACAGGAAAGACTAGTATCAAATATATCCTGGGACATATCCTCCACACATGGCCATCTGATCCTAAAGTCAGCATCAAAAGAGCTTTTGGAATGGTAACCAAATAACTGATAAACTTCATGTATACATATAAATATATACTTACAGTTTTGTACTGAAAAGCAACTATACTGCAGTAATTCAAGTAGTGAGATAATTACAATTTAGCATTTGAATAAACCTCAGTAACAACATAATTAAAAATATTATGAAGAACTGTGTATTTTTCTTGGACAATTGAAGACACTGACACAAGGGGATAATGTATGGTGGAGCTATAGGAAATATAGAAACATTAAAATACAGTTTTACAATACATTCAATTTAATCAAATATTATACTGTAATATATTAAAGTACTCAATGAAGATTGAGCACAACATTTTGAGTTGAACATACATTTTGTGCATCAATTTACTAAACAATAATACAAACAGTATCACAGAATTATAGTCTATTAAATTACTCCATGAGCCTCCTCCTATTTGTTTTCCATGAGAGGTATGTATTCCAAAACAGAGCCACTGACTGTACCACTAATACTTGGTATTGAAGAGGTATATAATAAAAATTAATTAACTGGACCCATGGCCATATATAATAATTTGTTTTTAAAACATCTAAATAATTTGCTTCTACATCCTTTTTAATAAATTCCAAAGTCTTGCCTTGCAAAGTACCCACTGCACAAAGCAGTAAGAAAAGAAATGATGGAGCAAACACAAACTGATCAACAAAGACCTTCTTCAATGTTACAGACTTTCCACTTGCACCTATGTGTTGGTTTAGCAAGCCATACCAGACTCTAAGTGCAGGACCCTGAAATATAATTGTATATTGTCTAGTAGTCTTGTTTAGTTCTATATTAATAATTTTCTTTTACAAAAAACGTTATTTTATGATCTTGTTTACTTACGCCAACAAAAAATCCTATAGATGAGAATTTTAGCGTCCTCATTATGTCCATTTTTTTCAAAGTCTTCTCTTCTATTAAAGTTTGAGATATAATGTCGCCTGCGGCCATTAATGTGCCTGTCTGGATTGCTTGCACCAAATAAGGCCTCCGATTTAGAATTTTTTGGTAAAGTTGAAAAATTCCACGGCCCTTCATACTCGTCGATCGCAACACGATTAATCTTCAGTTATCTTAACACGTTATAATTAATAGAATATCTCGTTAAAATAAACTGTATCACCCAGACATGATTGTTATTGAAAATATTACCCTATTTATAGTCAGAAATTACATAAATAGTAATGACGAACAATGCCAATGCCATACCCATTTATTTTCATTCTTTCGTATGACATTACGACAACCCTGACTGACATAAGTTACTCAATTTAAATAATTGTCAAATATAATTTATATTTTTAAATATATTTAGTGTCGAGCCATTTGATTTTGTTTCTTCTGCCTAAATAAATGTGTATTACCTGCTTATTACCTAATTATTATTGGTCTAATTTAAGACTATTTACAAATACTCGTTAAATTAGACCAATAATCCCCGAAGAGGTAGGTAGAGGAATGTAGAAACACTCCCAATATATTATTTAATAATTATAAATATGATTGCAACGAAAATGTAGATTGTAGATTCCTTTCTAATTTTTGTCCTACCTATAGCGTTTTTTTCTAAGAACATAATACATATTATTAAATTAACGTTATTACTATAATATTGATATGTACACACTGAAGCGCATTCTTTAATAATGAATTTTGCAAATAATATGTTTTAACATCCTACTACAAATTAACTACCTTATCTTAAAAACATAACATATTAAATGATTATCCTAATTAGATACAAAATTATATGAAAGCAAAAGTGTTGCATATTGGCACTAGGGGGCACAAGTGATTACTTATTAATAAATAATCCATTGTGATATTTATAAATCAATGTATGTAAAAAAAAAGCTATAAATTGTGTCACAAAGTTATTAATAACTTGCAGCAATAGTTTCAATTTTCTTATTAATACATGTATTGTAAAATATTTTTTTCTAGACCAACCTCTCATTGATTTGTTTTATCTGTTTTCTTATCTTTTCTATGCTAAGTTGTATAAAATAGCGAAGGAAGACTTAATGATAGTAGGTAGAGTGTGTGAGTAATTGAACGAAATATATTGTTAGCTGTTATCATAATCTGACTAGTTTTCCATATTAACACGATGGATAAAAGGAAGTTATCAACCGCAGGGGACAGCCTCTATCAAATACTACAAGTTCCAAAAACTGCAACTGCGGATGATGTTAAGAAAAGCTATCGAAAATTAGCGTTAAAATATCACCCCGACAAAAATCCTAACAATCCCGATGCAGCGGAGCGTTTTAAGGAAGTGAACCGTGCCCACACAATTCTGAGCGATGCAACGAAAAGGAATATTTACGATAATTACGGTTCCCTCGGCCTTTACATAGCTGAACAATTCGGAGAGGAGAACGTCAACGCCTATTTCGTAGTTACAAGCACTTGGTGCAAGGCGTTGTTCTTTGTATGCGGCATTTTGACCGGCTGCTACTTTTGTTGCTGTTTGTGTTGCTGTTGCAACTGCTGCTGCGGCAAATGCAAGCCGCGTCCTCCGGAAGAGTCTGGAGACTATCACACTTTGGAAAGAGACGACTCAGACGGTGTTCAGGCAGTGACCTCCCAGCCCGGAGGAGAAGGCCGCCCCAGCGGAGAGCAAGCACCGCCCATCGCCATGCCTGCTCCACCAGTGCCTGGCGCTTCCGAAAACACTGGCCTCAACACAGGTGGGGTCAATTATGGAATTTCACATTAACATTAAAAAGACATAATTCCAAGCAAAAAACTTCAATTACATAACAAAAATTCGAGTTGATTACATTGCATTGTGAAAAGTCAAAAGTGAAATCAATATACCTTTTGCTTTTAATTCTTATTTAAAGTAAGTTACACAATACTTATTTTTCAATTTATTTTGGAATACAGTATAGTTGCCCAAGAATGTAAGTACATTATTAGGGCAAAAATGGCTTTAATATTGACAGACATTTTTTTTTATTTTGATATGATTTATGGTATAAAGTATTATCTAATGCTTAGATTTAAGGGATTATGTTATGGCTTATAGACCTTTCCTGGTATTCTTTAAATTTAGACTTACTTGTATCAATTGCTGATCAGCATTATTATACTTAATGCAATGCCTAGTTCTATTAGTCTTGTGTGATTATCTAGTAAGTTAGTTACTTTATAAAACACATTTAGGTTACTTTTAGTGTATATGCTAATTAATTTAATGTACATTATTTTATTGTGAAATGAAATTTGAATTTGGAACACCATAAAAGAAAAATACAATTTGTCTATGTAATTCTATCACTCTTTCCATAATTTGTAACTCCTATCTAAAGTGTGTTAATGTTAACTTGTTGTAATGTTGTTGTGTGACTAATATAGAACACTTAATGAACACAGTTTATTATTTAGTGTCATATCATCATAAAAATATATTGCTTACAGCTTAGAGTAAATGTGGTTGAACACTAAAATTATCAATCATCTTAGGTGGGTTGCTAACCTATAATATTCCCATTATACATTACTTGACAAATGCAATCAACAAGTATTGTAATGAGAATGTTATCATTATTGATAACTAACAGGAAAGTTAATTGGCTGCCTAATTATCTAGTGTATCTTCACCTAATATGTGATGTATGCATTAATACCTTCAAGTAATGAGAGAGTGGTATAAGCTAGCTTGTGTAATTTTCTCATCCAACACAGCAGTGACTTTGAGAACTATTTGATGTTGGACATAGATATAGATGGCAATTTTTATACTTAAAAGGCACAGCAAACACAGTGACAGCCCATCTGGTGGTAAATGGCTGTCATCACCTACAGACATTGAAACATGAGAGATCTTACTAATGTCTTGTCTGCATTGAGTCATCCTGGCCCAATTTATCATGTTTGACCCATTTAACCCATTTAATATGTACTGTTTGTGATGATATTTATTGGGCTTGTACAACAGACATTAGATATTGAATGTACAAGCATCCAAGTGGTGTTTGTCACACACGATGGTGGTCCTGCCACAAAACATGAAAACATGGCATCCTAATGTGTTGCTTAGGAGTCCTGTAGTATGTAATCTTTATAGTATCGACTAAATGATAATTGTCAAATGAGAAACTTTTCATATTGTGCCTGAGAACTTCTTATTTCATTAAAATGAGAATAAGAGTTTGGAAACCAGAGAATAGTGATGGTTTGAAATGATACCTAATCCACGGCTATAAAGCAATGTAGATATCTGGAGTGGTGATGTGATAGTTATATCACTAATGTCTTAATAAAAACTGATTATGCTCAGGTTAATTTGAATTATTGAAAAACAGTTGAAATTCATGTTCCAAGTATTCCTATGTGTGTAGTGCTAACAAGATGTATAAATGAGCCTTCTGTTTGACCTTAATGTACTCATGTCATTCTAAATATATTATGCTAGGTGAAATTATCTACCTTATATATTTCCATATAAAGCATATTTAATATTTAATGTCTTTGGCATATTTGCTGAAATTTTGTTAGTTGAATACTCTCAATCCATATCTAAAAAAATTAGAACCAAAACTGCAAGCTTATTTCAAAAATCAAGTTTCATTTCATTATGCCTATGTAACCAAGAATCATAAAAATCTTAGCTTCGACTGTGACATGTTCCCATGATGTTCTTACAATGAAAAAAAACTTCATAGTCGTTCCATGCAGCTCTTGAAATTGAAGTATTCTAATATTTTTTTTCTTGTTGATATATTATTGAATATCTAAGCCTCCTCCTAGCTACCAAGTAAGTAGCCTACACGATCTTTATGCTAACTACATTGGAGGTATTGTATGTCAGTCATAAACATACCTCTAAGCCTTATCTGTACTCTCTGGTATAATATTACATGCCTAAGCAATCTCCTCCATAAAATGTAAGTAGAGATACAAATTCTTTTCAACCTCTCAATTTTCTTGTGCGAGACAGTAAATTTGAGGTTGATAGTTATGTACTGATTTTTTCTATGATTTGTACAACTTAAAAATTGTTAATTGTGTTTATTTGTTATTTGTAGTAAGCATTTATCCCATCCTGCCTGGTCATAACAGATACATCAGCCAGACACTCTACCTTTACTCTGACAGGAGCCCCTCAAAAGTCTACTAGGTTGTCACTTTCCCGAAATATCATTGTGTCCTAAAAAATGTGTGATCTTAAAAATTGTTGCTTTTACACTGCCCCTGACAGTGTGAATGAAAATTTAACCTCAGTTCAATACAAAATGTTTAGATTTACATGTTATAAAAATGTTAGATATATTTCTGTTCTTTTTCAAAACACTTTTATTGTGAATTCTCATTAACAAAAACGTTTTATCCATCAATGAATGTTAATAGTTTAACACATACATAGGTACACAAGTTTTCCTTTTGTCTAGCAAAACAATAATTTGGCTATGTTCTAGCCATTAAAATATGTACATTTATCAGATTACATTGTTTGATAAATATATAGTTAGTCACACAAATTATGATAAAAATAGGAGTGCCCATATTTTAGAGTCATGGCTTTCTTATAAAATATTTATATTTTTAGTTCAAACAATGTTTTCTTTCAAGGATAAACCTATTAGATATTGACCAATATGAACTTATGACATAATTGTTAAGATTGTAAAAAGTGTGAAATTTGTTTAAACAGATTAATTAGAATGCTAGAATTACACATTGTGTGTTGATTGATTAAATATATATACAATAAGGACCAAGAAAGTAGTGTGACTGGTCGAGTCGGTTTTGAAGATCTGTTATGATTTTGAGATGTTTTGACTTGAGCACTGGATCAGCATGTAATTGTATTAAGATATGCAATCCTGTAAACTGTTTCTCGGTACTTATACACACCCTTGTAGTAAACATTAACGTGAGGCAAATAAAATGACGCTAGAGGAATGTACAGAATGACAAAGGAATAATTCTACAGTATTGAAATATTTCTGTGTACATTATGTTTTCATTTTCTTATAGTTCGTTTTTAGTTTTTCCTATATATACGCCTATTGGAACTTACGGCTAAAATAACATTATTTAAAATGATCAAGTGAAGGGTTTTTTTTATTAATTTTATGTTTATGTATATATAAAACTAATTTGCTTCAGTGTTAATTTTTTATGTAGTAAACAATATTTATAAGATGGAAAAAAACAATCGATTAAATGATTAACTTTTGCGCGTATTATTAGACAAATAACGTTTCTCGCATTTCTTGTTGCTTATGATGTGATTGCACATAAATTGTAGGGCCGTAACTTACACCAACAGTTACTGCCCTATATATGTAGGTATATGACTAGTTGTTGGCTCCTTTTAATATTCACATGTTTTCAATTGAGTAATGCAAATAATGCAAAATTTTTAATATAGTAATCACAATTTATAAAATTCTTAACACTATATTGTTATTTAAATATACTTCAATTTAAAATTAATCAATATTAACATTGTTGTTATATTGAAAATATTTGTCTAGGCTATTATTAAAATGTATAATCCTGAATTGTTTATTATGATAACAAAAATGCAAAGTAGTTTGCTGTACTTCTGTCACTAGCATAGTGTGTAACTAAACGTGTATCCTAAGCATATTGTGAACGGTTCCGCTTATTTCACTTAATTGCTGTTCATTTTGGCGCTTATTTTTTCCATAAAATTTCGGATACAATGATCCAAGTTGCATATGGAACTTACGTCTAGAAATGATAATTGTGTCTATAAATGCTGTTGCTATTGACAGATACAGTTGCTATGAACCATTAAGTATATTATCTACTAGTAATCGCTAGTTACTAGTTACCCATTAGTATCTACATGAACAATTATGATGTGTGTTACAAAAAAAAATAGAGTTATGGTATTAAGATGGCGGCGGCCGTAACTGAAATTGATTATTTCTAGCCGTGTCGCGGTGTCGTTCCACAGAACACAATCGAAACTGCAGTTTTAATAGGTATCAATCACATGTTTGTTCACTGTATGGAACTAGTCAACGGTTACTTATATTGACAATATCATTGGGTATATTAAAATGTAATTACACTTAATAATTTCATTTGAATAAATATCTGCATACTGAATCTTTTATCTATTATTGAATTGCCTCTCAATAACATAGGTAGCTATAAAAAATTAGGACAGTCACAAGCAAACTGCAATAAATATTTTTTTCTTATTTGCAGGGAGCAGTATTCCAAAATACACATGAAGTGTAACTAGTCTATCATAATTTGTAAGAGAAAAGGGGAACTGACTTCTTATTACCACCAACATGCACCTTACAGATGTAAGCCTACATTAAGTTTTTTTTATTTATTTTTGACAAAACTGTATCCCGTAATATTTATGCTAATTTTTATCTGTTATTAATTATTTTTCTTTACAGCCTAGTGATAACCATTTTTGTTTCACACATTTATATTATAAAAAATCCTGAAAACTTTTCATATGGGCAGTTAACAAAAAAGGGGATATGTCTGAAGTTATGATTCAGATTTATAAAATATTTATTGTTTATTTATTTATTGTTTAATTTTAGAAAAATATTTTTTTGTAACTAAATTCCTATTACACAATTTATTTTATCTTACATTTTATAATTATTATCAAAGGTCACAGAGTTCCGCCCTGTAGTGCAGTTCTAAATAAGGCTTTAGCATCTTGTATGTTGTTTAAAAACATCCTTGTAAATTTGGACGTTTTAACTAAGCAATTTCGTTAATCAACGTGTTCCAGTAATGTTACATACGGTTTATTGTTGAGATAGAAGGAGTTTAATAGTTATATTCATTCAATTGTTTAGATAGCTTAGACTTTGAAAGTTTGTTACAATAATATTAACCAATACTCAATGTAAGAACGTCTTCACTTTTAATGCATTTGTTATTCAGTAGCTGCGAGACAATGAACCGATACTGGACATTGCTTTTGAGAAAAAATATCGTTACACGTTATATTCTTCTTAAATATTTAAACAAAAATGTAATTATATAACGACAGTATAAAATAAGTCTTATTGAATGTTAATAGCGCTAGTCTTGCCTTAGTGTAATGTCACAGGCCTATATGGAAAGAGAATTAGTTCGCGAACGTCTTGTACACTTAAGATGGATGATAGACCACGAATGTTTCCGTTTAAATGAGGTCTCAGTTTTGAATTATTATTATTAGGCACCTCTGTGTGACGTTATTCGTGTTTAGCTTATGTATTGATATTAAGGTTACATAGTATGCTAGTGGTGTACAGCTAGTTCCAGGTGTATTACTTTTCTTATAAACCGCATCGAAAACGAATGATACTTTTCTGTTTTTTTTTCTTTTGTTGCCGTGGAGACCAGCAGATCTAGTATGCGCCTGCTGGAAACCGCATCCAATGAAATAGAAACAAGGAATTTTCAGTATTTTTATTTATGGTTTACTGATGTAATCGTTACGGGATATTATGTTGATACGTTACGTCAACTGCAGACCTGACAGATATACTCAGCGTCCTCGTCATCATCATCCTCATGTCTAAGTACTCTTACACTACTGGACATGAGCCAAGCCTGAGGGATATAACACCTGACATTGAAATGGCTATCACCTTCTTTCAGTTAAATGAAAGAGAATCCAGAGCATATTTTAAAAAGATAATCCTGTGATGAAAATCTCAGAAATAATCACAATATTATTATTTAACTAATGGCCCAAGTAATAGTTTCATGGCGAGTTTGCTCTTAGTAGCCCTCGCAGGCTTTTAATACAAGACAGTATAAGAATAAAAGAAATAAGTCGCTGTGTATAGCCAGCAATCACTATCTTGAAAGTTTAACCGAGTAGTTCTATACCCTACGTATATTAAATAAATTTATATTTCCTGCTAGTTTTACATTTTCGGCGTGTGATTTTTCTGTGATTTCACTATTACGTATGAAATAAGCAAAGTAAGCAGCAAAATTAGATTTTTTATGTTATATTCGTCTTGCGTAGTACGCCTCCGACGCGTTTAGCCATATGTATCGATTCGCTTAAAATGTAATATGATTAGGCTTAGATGTATAATTGTTATTCCAGGTAGCAGCGAGTGGCAAAATAAAATCTTCATTAAGCCATTTTTTTTTTCCTTTTATACAGAAGACTGATTGTATTTATTTGGCGAAATTTTAGCTTTTTATACATTTCCAAGAGCGTTAAATTTTCGTGACAAATTAATGATTAAGTTTAATTTGGTAATGCAACGAAACTTGTATTGTGGTTCAAATTTCTTTCCTTATTCAAATTTCACTGTGAAGATTTTATGTTGACACTCATATATTTGTATGTTTATAGGGATATTATTAGTACTATTCCATACAATATTTAATGTTCCATAAATTTTTAAATTAGTTATGTGTGTCTATTGAATAACCCAAGGTAACTAGGTGTTTTAGTGCTGAATTTGAGAGGGGTTTCGTAAATCGAATTCCAGTTTGTCTCCCGCTAGGTTATTAGTTTTCAATTTTCAGTAATTGTGGAATATATTGATTATAATATGGACAATGAAAGAAGAAAGAAGTTAATGAGATTTTAAATGTTTATTAATTTCCTAAATTAGCATTATTATTACAACAACAATGTCAACAATGTTGAGTAACATTAAATTGTAATTAATAATTCATTTTGTTCGAAATTTTGTCCGAATAAGGCACAATTCTCACTAG
>DWDV01003125.1:0-10864 GCA_018245615.1 Mimoniades ocyalus | reverse complement strand
ACCCGTAAGCTGACATTTTACAATAGTGGATCGCTACTCGCCTCTAGAGGCGTCCACAAGAAATGCTCTATCACCCCAAGATTCTAATATGTGAAAATGATTAATACAATATACATATATCAAGAGGACTGAGGTTTATTAAACAAAAAATTTGGATAATATACCGCAAGGGCCATTGAATAATTATTTAAATAACTTGTCCTTACAGTACGTAGGCTTGTTAAAATTTTAACTAAAATATGCTATAAAAGATATACATTATTTACAGAATTCAAAATTAATAAAATTGTTGCTTTTACGGTTATCTGGTCAAAATGTCACTGGAATGACATTTACAAAGAACTAGAATATTATCATTATGTACAAAATATTTACAAGATTAATATAGATATCTTAAAAATCTAGCTTTACTCCATCATATGACGTTTGTCATCATTATTACGCTTTCGACCCTTAGCATGAGCTAACATAGTAACTAACTTTTTGTGGCTGTCGCCTACTATCCATCCGTGCTGCTGGACATGCTCCTGCTCCTCGTCTCCATGCGCCCAGAAGGATGTGGTCGGCCGTATCCGTGAAGTAACACCTGAGGGTCCGGGCAACGAGAGCGGGTGACTGTACGAGGAGGCACCACTTGAACCTGCATTGCCTCTACTCGTTTGGCTTGATCCAACCCCGCTATTGCTCGTTCCGTAGTTGGGATTACTACTAGTTACCCTGCTTTCGAAATCCTGTTTCTTAACGGAAACATGTTTATTACTCTTTCGACATCCACTTACATGACCCTCTTTTTTCCTTCCTTTTCTTTTCCGAGAAGCGCCTAATGCTACTGACTCAGCACTGTTAGGTCTCGGTGGAATGCCGTCTGGTTCAGATTCTGAACTCCAAGTTTCAGCTAAAACATTTTGTTTACCTACAGTACATTTCCGCCGTGCACGCTGCTTAGCTACACCGGCGTCATCCGATAATTCGTCCTGATCGTAACAGTCAGTCTTATAGTCGTAGCCGCCATAAGAGCTTGCCAATTTGTCTTGCTTTTTTGTAGATGATCTGTCTTTAACCGTTTTAAATTTTGAGTATGTATTATATAAATCGTCGCTTTTAGGTGACGAACTTGAATCGTCGTTTATTAACTTGCTATAATATGTGGGAGTGTCATATTTGTCTGGCACTATAGAATTGTATTTCTTCGGTTGCGAATGCACATAATCTTTCTTATATTTGTCATATTTCTTAAGGTCTTCATATTTTTTTGAAGTAGAAGGGCCGTAATCAAACGGGGAACTAATATCATATTTACTCTGGGGCACTCTTACAGGAGATGATTCCCGTGACGAAAAAGAACCTATTCTGTTAGAAACTGCACTATCAGAACTTATTGCAGGCGATGGACTTCGAATTTCCTTAGTTGGAAAGTCATAAATGTTGTTTGGTTTTGTATCATATTTAGATAATTCTATAGGTGAAAAGTTTCGCCTTTTATGAGCTGTAAAATTGTCTTTCCTTGGAGATTCGGGGTCATTAATCACTGAAGACGAATTTGATTTATTACTTTCTAGTAAACTATCAAATAATTGATCAAGATTGGCTGTGGCTTTCACAGGAGGTTTAGGAGATTCGGCAGACTCACAACTCTTTTTTTCAGATCGGACTGCATTGTTTTTGAAAATTTTATCCATAACTGCATTTTTCTCTGTTACCTCTTTTCTCTTTAATGGTGATGGTGATTTTTTACCTTCGTTACTTTCGTCATCACATACATAAGCATCAGACATATAAACAAAATCATCTCCGTCAGAAACACTACCATTTGATTCGACTTCCTCACGATTAGATTCCACTTTCGGAGTACTTGGCAAATCTTTATTGCTAACATTTCGAAATCTTTCCGTACTTGTAGACGGCCTAAGCTCTAAAATCTCCGACTCGTTGTCCATAAATTCATACACATCGACATTTTCTTGTGAAGATTCTTTGCGATTAGAGTCACATTTATAGGGTAACACAGAATTTTTTCGATCTTTCTTCTTTTTAGAGCCCCTTTTCTTTTTCTTTTTTGAAGAGTTAATAATAGGAGGAACAATACCAGACATGTTGATATCCGACGTTTGAATGGAAACTTTGACACTCTCGTAACCTTTTAATGCACCTTTCGTAAGCACAGTATTTTGATAGCTCTTTTTCGACTTCTTCTTTCCCTTTTTCTTTTCAGATTTTTTTCGACTTTTATGACTGCAACAAAACGAATTGGACATTTAGTCACGATTAAATGTATGTCTACTTCATGTACACATTCGTGTATATGTGTGGGTGAGATGAGCACACCCACACATGCACACTCACGCACACACGCACACACACACACCCATAATTATACATGTCATCATCTTTATCAGCCTATTGCAGTCCACTTCTAGACATAGGAATGAGGACCTTATAAGGTTATGACTATAATCCCCCTGCTGGGTATGCGCGTAAATATAGTAAAATATAATATAGTATACATACACAAAGCAAAATATTATTACCTGACGCTGGGTTCCACGACTGCCTGTACGTGTTTGGCTGCCGCTGCTTGAGATCTACATTTTCTCTTGATTTTGTCAAACTTATCTTCGAAAATGTCAATATTCTCAAATACGTCGGGATTCTTCTTTTCCTTAGGTTCTTTGTGTATTTTTACTTCTGATTTTTTTACCTTTAATTGTTTATAGTCAGATTCATTAGAACTGTTATTTTGAACATTGCTATCAATATTTTTACATATAGATTTACCCCCACTCAATACTGGTTGAAAGTTAGATGCTGCTTCTTTTTGATCAGGAATTAAATCGTTTTCTAAATTTTTTACTACTTCCTTATATGATATATTTTGCATTTTAGCGTCACTCTTTAAGACAGATTTTTCTTTTCTTTTTAACGGTGAAATTTTTGTATCACATGATCCTTGAACGCACCCATTAGATCTCGTTCCTGTAATAGTTTCAGAAGAACTTGTAGTAGTTTGCACAGGTAGATCAACATTTGTAATCTTTTTTCTTGTAACCGGCACAAAATCCTGCATTCCTAAAGGATGTGCAGACGTATGTATAATAGGTTTTTTGGGTAAATCAGACCTACTTGGAGCGGTATATACAGTAGGTGTGCTTGGAGGTGATCCTGAACTATACATGGCCGCGCTAGCGCAAGCTAAGGCGTAGCTGTTACGACAACATGCAAAAAATGATCTGCTTATATTTCTAAGCTCAATTGGATTTTTATTTGAATCTTTCAATAGTTCACAACAATCTAAAAACAAAGACTCATCTCGGTTCAGAATTGTTCTAGCAATTTGTTGCTCTCGGACTGTTTTATGAACATCAAGTACAATTTGTTGCATGCTTGGAAAAACAAATTTTTTAGAATGTTTCTTCATTCTCTGTTTTATTTGTAAGTTTATTAGCCTGTCCAAATGTTGTTTAAAAACAACAAGATAGTTAGGATTATCAGGGACAGGCTTAGTTTTTACGTTCATTTCAAATTGAGATAATTTGGATACATGCAATAATGTCATCTGATGTCTCATTAAATTATCTGGCCTTTGAAATTCTTTCTTACATACATGGCAATAACGAGACTCTGGGCCACGTTTATAAGCTACCTTTAGACGACTTAATGTCAACTTTGCAGAACGCGAGAGTTTAGATATTTTATTATTATTTTCTCCGTCAACACTTTTTCGGCTATCCCTGCGAGAATGTTTTTTAGATGGACGGTCTTTTGAATCAAAGTAAACATCGTCCGATTCATTGGCAATGATGTGGAACGTTTCGGATATTTTCTTTGTCGCCAGCAAATTTGATTTCCTAGGTTTCCTCTCAGAGTAGAAACCAAAACTTTCCATAAACTGATCCGATCTAATTTGTTCTTGAGATTCTTTCTGAGAATCAACTAACGGAACCGGATCATCTAATGTAACACTATGTTTAACTTTTTTATGTTTTCTTTTACTATGTTTCGTCGCCGTCTCACTGCACTCGACTTTGCATGCAACTTTAGAAGTGCTGGTTTCCAAAGACTGCGAATTTTTTCTTTCCTTTTCTTCTACATATTTCATTAAAGGTACGTCACTTTTTGATGATGAATCAGAATCACTTACAGTCTCTTTTGGATTTTCGGTAGCCAGAAACATGCTATTAGAAAATATTTCTGGCACAGCGGTTTCGACAACTTCATTCGACAAAGACATTTTATCTTCACTTTCCATGGAAATCTTAGAATTGCCAGTTTTAAGCAGTGGTAACCTCTGATTTCTAAAAGGTTCTCTTTTATCAGCCATGTCTTCAAAGTCAATGTCGTATGGATCGTAAAGCATAGATCCTGAAGATTTAACTACTACGGATTTAGATCTAACTCTTTTTGCTGCAAGGGGTAAATTATGAATGTGGCTGATATCTTTTACTGAATCTATTGTATCTTGGAGTGACTTATTGTGAAGGCTTTTAATGTTGTTTAATTTGGATTTCTTTGGTTTCGAGCTATGAATACTATCTTGGATACTCATCGATGGTACTATTTTACGTTTCATCGTGCTACTGTGCTTTGTTATTTGATCGTCTTGACTGCTTTCTTCATTTACCTTGTCTATATCCAATTTGTTTTGTGATTCCGAATTGTTACAGATATCCAATCCTTTTACCCGGGTTAAATCTGAATTATCAGATTTAACATTCGTATTATTTATATTGCGTAACTCCTGTTCTAAATTATCATTAGTGTGACTTTTATCCAGAGCAATTACTTGTGTAGCCTCAATATCAGGATCACTCTCAGTATTACGAATAGTATCCAAGATTTTGTTTTTCTTGCATTTCTTCTTTGGTAAAGGAGATTTTTTTCGTTTGACCGATTTATTTTTAACTTCAATTAAAGTTCGGTCATATTGACAGGTACTTTTAGAAGTTTGATTGCCCAGAACGGAACATGAACTATTTTCTTGCAATAATTGTTTGTTGTTCGTAGAAGTACAGTTCTTAATATTATTTTCTTCATCTAACAAAAGTTTCGAAAATATGAGTTGCTTCTTAGTAAGTGGAACTTTTTGTTCCAATGAAATTTCAGAGGGTACAAGAGCCACTTGCTTCATTTCTTCCACATAAACAGATTTACCACGTCTACTACGTCGCAAGGATAGTCCTACGTCATCATTTTCGTTGGAGGCTGGAAGAGGCATTTTGTTTGACATATTTTCGGATTCAGTTTCATTACTATCTTTAACCTTCAAACCATCACTGTCAATTAACGGAAAACTATTTTCTTTCGTCAAGTTCGCCGGGTTTGATTCTAATAAATTGCAAGTTAACAATCCATTGTCAACAGGACTGGTGTGTTGCGTGTGTAAGTCTTTGCATTCAGTCGATGTTTCTTTATTACTGAATTTGTTTAAGTGATTACAATCCGTAAGCGACTCTTTAGTTTTATCTGTTTTTTCATTTTTCTTTTGTTCTATAGCAAGTTCGTTGACAATTACAGGGCAAATTTCGTTGCTAGGAATAATTTGCAATGTCTCATGTTTATTGGTTACATCTTTTAAATTTGAAATACTAGTAATTTGCGACAATTGTCTGCATTCCCGCAACTTATTTTTCTTACTAGTGGAGGAAATACTGTCTCGTTCATTAGTCTTAATTTTCACGGAATTTTCTTCAGACTTTAAATTTGTAGTACTATCAAACAATTTACTATTTTCCTTCATATTACTCATTTGGTGATCATTTTGATGAACGATTTCTTTGACTTGTTTATCAGATTCCTTTGTTGATAATGGATTACGACGCTTTTTCTTTCCATTCTTTTTGTGCCTATTTTTTACCTCTATAGAAATATTTAATCTATCTTCTGGATTACTATTTCTTAAAGAATGCTCATTAATGTTGGTTATAGACATCTGCTTATCAACGCCGTCATCAGTTATTTTAGTATCATTATTTGGGGACTTCCCTATTAAAAGTATTTCATACGTTTTATCATTTATAGTTTTACAAACACTCATTTCATTTTGACCTTGCAAGACTGAGTTCGGTTTATATTGATTTTGTTGCCTTTGTTTGACGATAACAGCCAATGTAATATCATCTTCTGAATCATCGTCTTCGTGAACATGATTTATTTCAGGTGTTTTCGATAATTTCTGCTGTTTATCGGTTGTTCCGATAGCGTTGTTTCCATGAATAACATCCAAATAAGGATTAACTGTAGTACAAATAGCATTATTGCACGATAACTCTGTTGTAATTTTAGTTAGATTAACACTTGGAACCTGCTGTTTTTCTATAACATTATCCTGAATATATTGATTGGGCAAATTGTTTGAAAACATTGCCTGGGGTAATAAGCCATCCATTATTTTGTGCTTTTTTGATAATGGCGAACTACTAATTTCTGACACTTGAACATCAGGAGATATATCGGAGCCCATATATTTAAATATTTCCATATCATTACTATCATTCCCAGACATTAAGAGAACGTCTGCACATTGCAACTGGTTAGTCACTACCTTAGATTTTTGTCTTTCAGACGGTGCTTTGATTCGTACTGCTCGTAAACTAGCTGTTTTATCGTTATTAGTTTTTGATTTTAGAGCAATATTAGCAATAATTTCTTGTGATGATTGCATTTTGTTATGTTCTTCATCTTGTACGTTATCATCATCTGTTTTTAGAACAGTTTCATCATCTGTTAAATCGATAACGGAAGTAGATAAACTAGGAGTCACAGTTTGCGCCACAGTTGGTAAATCATTACTTTCGTTTAAATTAAGGTTATTTTGCGATAGACCTTCATCTTTTACAAATTGAGTTAAATTTGGAGGTTTTATATCGACTGTTTCAGCGGACACATCTATTGGTGTCTCTCTGGAAAATTTTACCGACATTGATAAACTAGGAGTTACATTTGTAAATAATGATGTTTCAGTTGATAATATTGGTACTGGCTTGGACAAATACTGCGGAAGAACATCTATCAATTGACAACGATGATCAGCGGGCATCGTTCCTAATATTGCGACAATGTCTTTTGGCAGCATTGCAATTTCTTTAGATACTTCTAGGTCTCGTACAGTGTTAAACATGTCACTCCCGAGCTCTATATCATTTGCCTGTCCATCTTGAATAATAGAAGAAAAACTGGAGGAATCATAGTGTATCATTGTTTGGTTCTCGATTTCCGATATGTAGGTTCCGCAAGGCGGAGGATAAGGGATTGAATGACCACTATTAGTCAACGTCGCATAATTAATAGGCGTAATAGCCGTTGTTCCTGCTAGTGTATATACCGGAGTAGTACTAGCTATAGTAGTACTCGGAATGCCTAAAATATTATGTGATAAGGTAGGTGAGTTTGTTAGGTTAATGTCTGTCATGGAAGTACCCGTAGTTGGTAAACTATACACCGGCCGGGTACTTTCAAATGTCGTTAATGGTGTTGGAATTCCGCCATTTACAAACGAGTATAAAGGCAAAGATCCAGCTATAGTAGTGACGACAACAGTTACTGGAGTAATAATATTTGAATAAGTTACTCTCTTTTCAGATTCCACAGAAACAACCACTGCACTGTTCATAAATGTTGGACTTGTTGATCTACATGTAACAGGACCATCGTTGTCTGAATATTGATGCTGTGAATAAAGCTCAGAACATGTGCTAATAATGGCTGGTGTAGATTGCATTTCCGTGGTATTATTTTCTTCCGAAGTTAAATTAGGCTCGACTGTTCTCATTTCAAATTGAAGTGTACGCAAGGTCGGATTGCAGATCGGATCTTGTACCGTATCCATAGGAATATCCGTATCATGCAATTTTGTCGTATTAAGCTCAAGCATGATATGATTAACTACTGGTGAAATATTTGTGTCATTTATTCTTCCAGATAAATCTTCGGGTTCATCATTTTCACTATCCTGATTATAATTTCTATGAATTTCATTAGACTCATTTTCTTTTATATCATATATTGTAGACAACGTAGATGGCTCCACATTGACATTAGTTTTGTTAGATAAATCCGTTGGTTGTATATTTAGCAGTATATGATCATCACCAGCAAAAGTGTTTGGTTTAGATTTAGACAAATCTTGTACTTGCATCTCCTCTACATTAATTTTCTGCGACAAGTTAATGGACACGTCATCATTGTTTCTTTTTAGAGATAAGTCTGTAGGAATAAAATCATTGAGATGAATTAAGTTCAAAGCATTTGCCATGTTCAAATCGTGATGACACATTTCGGACGACGATCTTATAGAATTAATCGGCGGACATGGATACTTTGCATCAGGTTTAATCCGTAAGTCTACAACAAAATCTTCACCTGTTTCTGGTTCATTATTTATTCTGGATTTGTTCGACAAATCTAGAGTTTGATAACCGTCGTAATTTGTAAGTGACAATGAGTCGTGTCTTGAAGAATAACTACAATCCACAGATACTGCTTTACCAGATAAATCTAAAGGCATAGACAGGATTGATTCCACATTAGTGCTAGCGTGAGCAGGCGGTATGGGAACTTGGTTATCATTATAACTAGGTTCTCTAGTATAAGCAGAAATTGACACATTCATATTCACTTTAGAATGACTCTCCACGTGGTTAATCTGCGTCATATTAACATCATTTTGAAGACTATTAGTTCTTTGTTTTCTTATAACTTGAGGTGTGTGTATTTTGTGCCCTTCTTCTAAGCTCTTATCGGAAAAATCCCGCAACGGAGGCGTGTCAGGTACTTTCTTACGATTTTTATCACCGGTAACCTCAGACGGTTTGGTGGTATCAGCACGAATAAGTACATTATTTTCACAACTCTCCACTACCTTTCTTGATACATCCGCACGAGTTCTGGTTATTTTTTCACAAGTGTCCAAAGATCTTCTTGCTCTTTCAGTGTGAACGTTTAAATTTTTTTCAAAGGATCTTCTCGGTGAACCCGTATGTACTTGTACGTCGATGGCTTTTCGCTTGATCATTTCATTTATTTGCGTTGTTTGTTTAGTGTTACGTTGTCGTGATCTAGAGATTTTTTGTGGTGGTAAACTATAGGTATCATAAGACTGCGGTGAGAATTTCATAAACGCATCGTAGTTATAAGGAGCCGCTAATAATTGTTGTGCGAAAAATAGATTTTCTGTTTGTGACATAGATCTACGACGAGACACCTCTTTTTTATTTGAATTATCTATAAATTTCGGCATAATGGCATCGTAATTTACTGGTCTCCACTGTATTGCTTTTTTTTCCATAGAAACATTTCTGTACTGCAAGTCGTGGTTCAAATGTGGTCCTCGGTTTATTGGTGAAGCCTTTGATAATTGATCTGTCAGATTAATTTTTGACAGTGATTTTTTTGCTCTTTGATTTGTACTGGAATACTTTCGCACAGATTGCATCGAAACATCATTATTCTGGTTTTTCAAGGCCAAAACAGGTGCAAGGCCAGGATGTGGGCCTATCGGTTCATCAGTACCGCACTGCACAGATACATGCCCAGGTATACTAGTTTCGGTATCTACTAATTTATTCTTAAGCATTGCAATACAATCATTGAGACCTTTTCTCGGTTTATTTAATTTTAATTTTTGAAGGGAGTCAAGGGCTTGTCCTTGAACAGACTCTAAAGTATTCCCTTGAATCGACTCCAAAGTATTTTCTTGAATAGGATCCAAATTATGACCTTGAAATGTGTCCAAGTTGTACCCTTGAATAGAGTCTAAGTTATGACCTTGAACGGACTCCACTCGATTAAAATGTAAGGGCGGTTTATCTAATTTCGTTACAACCGCTTCGTTTTCAAAAAGCACACGATTGCCTGCAGTTACATGTTCATTGACATTATTGCACTCCTGCTGTACAAGAAAAAGATGATGGAACTGCACCGATTTATCATGAGTCTCTGAATTTGCTGTCAATCTAGCAATTGAGTGTTTTAAAGGCACATTTTGAGCAGGTGCACAAACATTTCTTGAATTTTCGTTTTGGTCATTTGCACCCGGTCGCTGATTGTCTCTTCTGCCATTGTTAGATCCACCCCTCTCGGTGGAATGTTCCCGATTATTTTCAGCATTATTGTTTAGATTAATTCTTCGTTCGTTATTATCTATAGATAAATCATCAGTTGGAACTTTATCTGGGCAAGACGTGGAAGTATCAACATCATTATCCTTGGCCTCTTTTTCTTTTATCTCATATAGCTTGGGGACTTTTCTTTTTGGTTTGTTAACCACAGTTTTTCTGTTCAAAGATTCTTTTTGACGAGTTACTTTACATGCCACACGTCTAAGTCTAGGTTTAAGAGGTTTATCATCATCATCATCTCTATTGCCTGAGTTATCAAATGCTATAGAATTGTTACTTGTTCTAGGTTTACCACTCTTTGGATCATCAGAGGTGCGATGCTTCATTATCAACATACTTCTTTGTTTGTCAAGTTTTCTACGTGGTCTTAATATTGACTTCAATGGATTTACCATGACTCGATGGCGTTTCGCTGGTAGGTCTGCTATCATTTTTCTTATGGTTTCCGCTGCAATATTAATATCACAGATCACAATTACTATTACTTAGTAAATAAGATATTTGCCAAAAAGAAAGTAAAAATGACATAAATGAGTTGTTCATTAGACTGCCTCGTTGATCGTGTTGGTTGGACTGCCTCGTTCGTCGTATTGGTTGCAAGTGCGACTGCCGAACGGGAGGTCCTTACATCCTTACGTTTAATTATGTGTAATAATGAATAAATCATAAAGTAACATGACGCCTGTAATCCACAAAGAGGGAGGCAGAGGAATGTAGAACACTCCCACGTTTACTTCGCACTATGGAATAGG
>DWDV01003124.1:0-10865 GCA_018245615.1 Mimoniades ocyalus | reverse complement strand
CGCCGTGGCTGCCCAGCCGAGTGTTGTCGCCTTCTACCCGTTGTTACATTACGTTACAAAAGAGGACGCAGTTGTATAGTAGCAATAGTTCATTGATTAATATGTAGCGAAAATAAGGTACATGAAATTCCAGTATGTAATAATAATGTTTATACGTAAATAACGTAATATTTGCAAAAGTGGAGTGCGAATTTTAAATTAAAGCACTTGCCCTTATCAGGGACATTTAAAAACCCAAGATGCTCCTTATAAACCGATCAGAACAATGCAGGATACGACAAAAACTTATGTCAACCATGTCCTAGGAAAACATGACGTTTGGAAACTCTACATTACATCAATGAGTTGTACATTCTATACAATTTATACTACCAATACAGCTGAAAGAAAGTACTCTTATGATAATTAATATCTATTATTTTTATCCTTCGTATTTATTGTAATTAAATAAACGATTAGTAAGCCACGCTAAGAAAACTACAGTTGTTACCGGAATAATTTACTATAAAATGAATTATTATAGTCTATCATATTATATCAATATTATAAACTATGTATTAAGAGTTGGAGGTATAATAGTTACTTTATAGCACCTATTCATTTACTACAAAAGATAATTGAGCAGTTTTTTTTAGTCGGGTTGTAGCTATTGTTTTCAATTACACATTTAAATGACCGGCTGACGTCGCTGGCCGAACAACGGCTCGCGATTGTTGTGCATGACATCCCTCAAACATCCGGTAGCTGCGCATAAAAGTCAATCCGTGCTAGTTTTATAGTCAACGTCCGAACATACCTATTGATATACACACATAATAATACATATATACCAACAAATTGCGTATCTACCCGTAACTGGTGTGCATGAACCTGTTAGTATGTATTTAGTATCGCCTAATAATACTTTGATAGTTTAGCATGAGTAAGTTAGAAGATATGTCCATTAAATAGGATCAAGTATAACACATTTATAATTGTAATGTATGATTGAAAACATGTACCTACTCTTTTATTAGGATCGCTCGAAATGTCTATGTATGGATACTGGTGGTCACTAGTTAATAAAATGACATGCTTAATGTTTAGATTATTGTTTAAAAATTGGGAGGCATGAGTGTAAAAGGTTTACACATTCTTCAAGTACAATAGAAATATTATATGTACATATAAACGTTACTTGGACCGAGGACACACGTTTTATGTTGTATTCACGACGCGAAGCGTTTGGAAACAAGTTATTGTAATATTTAACTCTGATAATGAACAGGAAAATATAACTATTTAACCTATTGCATAAATATATTTTATCACTGTATTATATCTGAATTAATTAGTAATAAATGATTTGGAAATACAAAAGCGAAATATCGAAAAATTGTATTATTTTATTTCAATCCAAAATCATTGCGATTATACGGTGACTCCTAATAAAGTAGCTCTGAAATTATTTTAACACTTTATTTCCATACCGGGTAAAAGTTGCAAATCGGGTCGCAGGCCGGTGGCTCGCAAAACCCGCGCGTATCTTCTTTGGCACCAAGGGCTGTCCATGACCACGTTCTCTCGGATGGAACCTTCCATGAGCCACGCAGGTTGGCCCGCATACCACATGGAACAGTCCCTAGATGTGGACACAAGTAATCATATCAAAGATTACTTTTGATCAGTTGAGTAAATATGGCTTAGTATCTGTTTTAAGAGAAAAATATATTGATGAAAATATATTTTGGTAATATAAAATAATATAATAATAACAATAATATAATATAATAACATTTAACAATACTGTAATAATAAAATAGTAGTAAATAACTTTTATGAATAATTGATTATATTTTTATTTAATAACCTATGAACATTTCTGTATTGTATACTATAATGTAAATTATTGTTTTAATTATGTACCTAAGTGGTTTTTTGCTACCGTTTAATTTAACAATAAATTTATAAAATAAAATAAATAAATAAAGGATGTTACTGAAAGAGCTTAAGTGTTTATATATAAATATTTTTGCCTCTTGAAGTCCGATAAAATAAAATTTACTTCAATAAAATCAGGCTCTATTTATTTTTTATACACATTAAGCGTTAATACGAGTACAAGGTAAGTTCAAAATAAACAAAGTCGCTGTCGAGAAAACATTTGATTCTGTCACCATTCCGGCTGATAGATTTCTCTCTTCCTTCTTCTTAGGTGTCCTAGGTTATTATTAAGTGTACTATGTTATTGTTTAGCTTTTTTATATATAAATAATATATATTATGTGTTGATAGTATTTTGTGTAATAATGTGAGGACCGAGGGTTAATAAAAAGTAGTAACCTCACCCGTCAATGCTGACGTCACCACGCTCCAAATGCATTTCCCCGAGCACCGCGGACAGAAATGACGACTTCCCAGAACCAGTAGGTCCAACGACCATAATTAATTTTCCTACAATAAAGAATTTGTGTATATAAAAGTAAATCAATGGTCACATCATAATGGTGGTAGACGCCTAACGTTTATACCCTACCTGTCGGAATATCTAAGTCATCAATGTCTAGCCAGAAATTGTCATTCATCTTCCACGAAAACGCTGCGTTTCTGAACCGAACTAGGTAATCTCGACGCTGTTCTGTATTTGAACTGTCGTCGTCCGAAAACGGTTCTTCTGTGTCCACATCTGTCTCATCATTTTCTTTCGCAAATAATTTTTCTCCTATAATGTTGTCAGAGCATATGTTTGTTTTTTGTGTTAAATAATAATCACTGTGTAAGTCATTGCTGTCTTCCCGAACATTGCTCGATTCGGGGAGGTCTAAGAAATTTTTGATCCTTTTCGCGCTCACCTAAACGTGTAATTTGTTTCTTTTATTGACTAGTAGAGACACGTCACTGAGAATAATTATTAAATGTGCAGTAATAAAATTTATTTAATTCCCGCTTACCATAGCCTGAATTATCATTAACACGGTGACCGGTAAGATAAGAAGAGGTATGGTTAGCTGATTGAAAAGTGCAAGGCCAGCAAACACGTTGACAGCTGTTAAACCTCTTTTGTCTTCTAGATAATAGTATAATGTGAATGTGATCACTGTCACGAGCACTGTGGACACTTGAGTCGTGAAAGCTGAAAAATAAAACATCTCTTGTAAGGATGTTATGTATTTTACTAATAAACTATCCGATTGATAATGTTCTTACATTTATGTTTAACGTTTCTACACACACTGTACATACGTACTTAGAAATCCCCAGTACATCGAATCTTTATTGAGGAGTTTCAGTTCAACCTCTCTCAATTGTAATATTTTTTCGTTAAACAAATCCTCCCACACATATAATTTGATGACATTAATGCCTTGCAATATTTCTGATATCTTTGATACTCTATGGTCAGTACATTTCGATATTTGCTTAGAGTTATCAGAAAGCTTCTTGCCAATGTAGAATTGTAATGGTGTTATGAGGAAAATGCTCGCAATAGTGCCTACCAGCGCGCTGATTCCCAATTTGTTGTACAACAAATATAATATGACCGTTACCTGGAACGGATAAATTGTTTTTTCAGTTTTGCAATTTACACAAGAGTAACAAATGTTTACCGCGACGCTTACCTTCAGCGGTATTGCCCACACGTAGTGACATATCCAAACACATGACATTATATTATACGTGTCTTGAGATATTAAATTAGTGAGGAGTCCGGTTTGAGGGGGCGTTGCATCTTCGGTAGAATGTAGTAGTGGTGAATTCTCGTCAATACCTGTGTCTGATGATGACCATGAAGCTAAGCGCATACATTTGTCATACACCATACTCTTGAAGAAAACAAATGAATATAAGTTATGCTTACAATATTTTTCTTATTTAAACGAAGGTCAGTTTTTATTTTGAAATTTACACATCAACTAACTTACTTGTAAAGCAGTCTTCAACCTGGTACCCTCAACGGTGACTAAGTGAGTGGAATTATGTGAGAGAAAAGTTTGTATTACAAGAGCCAATGTTACGATCAGTAGCATGACGTAACCGTTTTTTGAAAATTCTTCTATAGTGACTGCATTAGTGGAATCGTCAAAAGTTATCGGTTTTTCCATAAATTGTATAATAACTGCCAATCCCAATGGTGGAATGACCCCTATTAAGTCACCAACGAGTTTCATCAGACCGGCGATATAAAAGTTCGGCCATACTATTCGGATAAAGCACTGCCACATATTTGGACCTTTGTCTTTCATTCCTATAACCTGAATATAATTTATTGTTATTGTAAACATATATAAAAGTTGTATTCTAAGCAAAAACAAGTGTAATAGCAACACTATTGGGGATAATTGCAACTTAATATACCTTTTGACTATTATATATTGTCTTGAACTGCCGATAATATCTACTTGACCGTTCGTCTTCTGGTAAATCACCTAAGTCATCCATATCCAATGTTTCAAGACCTCTATACAAGAACGAGTTAAGCCAAAAGAAACTTATTTTTGAAAAGAAATGTGTTTTATTGTGCTGATAAGAGATATTATTCGGTTCGGGGCCTGACTTTTGACGATTATGTAAGCGTTTTGTTACCTGAAATGATATAAGTATTAAAATATATAACTAATTGTAAGTACGTGATAAACTATAATTATTTCTTTTTAAATATTGATTTATTACAGCTGGGGAACAACATTACAGTTATAAACTCTTCTCGCTATATACAAGAGACATTGGGATAAATTTAACGGTGGAATACAAGAGAGGTAACGAGTGGCGCCAGACGCTTAGCGCGTCTCCGCGACCGACGCGACGTCTGCCGCCGCTCGACTCATACGAGTACATGACTAATATAAGAGAATAATGCCCCATGTCTGGTTTTATGCAACTTATGTGCTCTAATATCTTTATTGAGTGTGTAAACAGATTATTATAATTTACTTTGTAGTGTCTAAACTAAATGGAAATAAAAATAATATCGGAACTCTGTTTAAATTTAATATTTCTGTAGGTGTAAAATTACAAAATAGATATGTAACGTCAACTAGTGGGGATGGAATCTCACACGTGTGACTATCTGTGACAAAGACGGAGGGGTAGGTCAAAAATCTCATGATTTTCGTGTGAATTTGTGTGACGTACGTAATTTATGGTTGGACCCTTATACTAGACCATATCGTCGTCGGTATAGGTATTTGAATTTACGTTAAATTTGAAAGGCATACAGTGGTTACAGTTTCAGAAGCAACATAATTAAGTTGTGGAGACAATGGACACTGTAGAATAGGCATCTAGTAATTCTCTTATTATAACATTTTAGTATAATGCAGGTTGACAGATTATTTGTATAAATTGTTGTAATCAATCTTGTGTTCATTTTGAATCTAGAGGCCAGATTGTATTGACCGTTTTCTCTTATCATAATGTAACAAAGATAGCTTGAACACGCCCTTTAAGCAAGAGCACTGAAATACTACCAGTGCTGCCAGGCTTAATGGAATTTTCGTACTTTCATTTTAAAGATTACAATTGATGAGAAGAAATTGCATTAAAATTAAAAATACCTTTAATTATTTGTTAATAAAATACGTAGATATCTACATACGTACCTCTGAACACTTTTGAATAATTTCCTGTTAGTTGCTAATTAGTTGAGAGTTCGTCAATGTTACAGTTAATTTTATACATACGTGCTTCTCGTGTCTGGTGTTCACGATGTTCGGTCGGGTACATATTATAAATACTCGTGTATCAAATTTTCACATTGAAAAACAATAATTCAACACATTCATATTTGGGTCTTAAATAGTGTTTTGGATTTAAAATATCCTATAGGGTTCTATTGGATATGGAAACCTTTGCGTCTGTAAACCTAACGGCCTATGTTGTCGTCGTTTGTCGTATCATGCACCGTTTAGCTTAGTAATTGAAGTCACTCACATCCTCGCACTACATATTGCAATAATATGTTCATTTCAGCATTACTCGATAATGAGCGGTCTATTAACATTCGGATTTCTATTTGCATACATTATTCCATCGCTCTCGGAACTGATTGCATTAGTTCAAATCTTCCTGCACTCTATGTATCCCCATTAGTACTAATAATATTAAGTACTGTAGACATACTT
The DNA here is from genome assembly GCA_018245615.1 of Mimoniades ocyalus. Classification (NCBI taxonomy): domain Eukaryota; kingdom Metazoa; phylum Arthropoda; class Insecta; order Lepidoptera; family Hesperiidae; genus Mimoniades; species Mimoniades ocyalus. Next base: position 4,764 of record DWDV01003124.1, on the reverse strand, counting down.
AGTAAAGTAATACTTACTTAGAAAAATAATAATACAAATATGCATCCAACATACTCGTAGGTAATACATAATACGTGAATAATTTGTTAATAAATTACCTCGTCATAAAAGCACATGCCGTCCGCTGTGCTCACACATAGAGCTAACAATGTTTCCAAGGCGTGTAAGTATTTTTCTATATACATGTTTGTCATTCCGCTGCGTATGAACTGGTATAGAATAAAGGCTGAAGAAGCTGCAGACAACAGCCAGTATATGGCCAGGTACAGGATTGGCGCGGTGGATCTACGAGTCCACAGTGAAATGTGCAGTGCCGAGGACGCCAGCCAGGCCAGAGGCGCCATCAGAGCCGCTACCAGATGTACTGTCTTCAATGGTCTTAACGTGGCAGCCGCCGCCCCACAGCACCATGTCACTCCAAGGGCAATGCTCGTCACCCCTCGTATATTTTGAGCTCGCCAACTGTTCCCATTCCTGTTCAGTGACGAAACTACGTTGGTATTGGGCTATTCTAACAGCAGTCGCAGTGACTACTGTCTAGGCTACTGACTAGTAGCCTCTTATTTACTTACTAATCAATGTAATAATAAATAATCAAAGGTTTGAGAACTGATTATGTGACAAAAATAATTATGAAATGAAATTTGTTTAACAGAACAGTACCAGTGAAGCCGCTTGGTGGCACAGCAACAAATGAGAGCAGCGGAGATGGATGCGCAGTAGAGATGCAGGCAGTGCAGCGCGGCTGACAAGGCATAGGCCTCGCACATCGAATCGCCCCGTACACACACAACCTCCATTATTTATGTGTGCCCGATACTGTCATTACGAAATACATGTATTAAATTGTGTTTTTTTTAAATAAAGAACTACTCAGCCTATTGCAGGCCACGGCTGGGCATAGTCCTCCTATGAGGGATTATGCTCATAATCCCCACGTCGGCATGCGGGTTGAGGATCACAGAGCACAGCTTGTCACACCATCTACGCTGTTGTCCATAGGTGGGCATTTAGCTGCGCCTAGGCGGACCGCGATCTAGCCGCGCCGAGTATCGTCTCCTCTTACGACACCCTGTATCTTGGCATGGAATCGGGGAATGTAATCTTACTCCGCCACAACAGGGTATCTAGTCATCGGAGGCGACACATTGACACAAACTTCATACCGCCATACTTATTACTCGTAATTAAGTCAAACTAAAATAGTGCTATCGATTAGATTGTGGATCTCATAAAGCAATTTTACTTTTGAAAGCTTAGGAATGACTATGCCCCTATATTTTCCTTATGAATTAAAGTAGTTAGATATATCAAAAAGAAAATAATTTAAAACGTGTGTCTCTTTTTTAAATTGTGTTGCTACATTTATACACAATTATTGCCTAAGCCTGGTAATTACATAGTATTATGGTTATGTTCGGTAAACGAAATTTGGTATTATTTACTTAATAGATTTACACTATAGAATAAAGAGTTGGCATTAACAATTTATATCAATTGTAATATGAATAAGACACCTAATTATGCATTAGATTTTATTCCTCCAACTTTTGCAAGTATTTGAAAGGACGACTAAAAAGTAAATAAATCTAATTCCTTAAATGCACTGTATTTCTATGGTAGAACTTATATATTAGTTTAAATGAATTTACTTTTTTCTTAACTACAACCATTTCTAAGTGTGCAAGATTTTACATACATTGTAAAATCATGACACACGATTTAATATTTACCTGTCATACGCCACAACAACCTCCTATAATAACTTGAAGACCATAACGGATACAACAACACGTCATACTCATGTATTTTTACGATCTCCAAAATTTTGAATTTTATTGCGAATTTACTTTTTTAATAGTAGGTATTCTCTAGTTCTATATGTAAATATAAGGAGAGGCGAACACATTTTGAACTGACTAACTACGAGTAGGTACTTACGATCTCTTTGCGTTAGCTCATGAGATGAATTTGCTATTACTGTGTACAATAAAGAATTAAGATAAGCCACACAGATATCTAAATGAAATGTAAAATAAAAATATGTATAAAAGAATTTTCATACATAAAGTTTCGTTAATACTTATATTTATCAGGTTTTTGTGATTTGAGTGAGAATGGAACTATAATTTAATATAAATATTATTTTTATGGGTTTAGATAAAGGTGGCAGTACCCCATTAGTATGTGAGAGATACGTTGTCAGGCGTATTTAACGTTGATGTATATCAAGGTAAGTGTGCACAAAACATCCACTTAGTAGAACAATACGTTAGTGCCGCTTCATAAACTAAGACATATTGATACATACCATTTAATTGCCTGAGTATTTTTAGTAAATGAACAGTTACGTTGTCGTTCTGTTGTTCACGAGGTCGCTGGCGGAGTGTTTTTTAAATAATTAAGTGCATATTATAACGCAAAGTTATAAACAAGAATTAGTTCAGGTTTGTATACATTATTTCTTGAAACTATAAAAATGTTGGGGCTTTTTAATAGTATATGGCTTTAGCTATTATTATTTATTTATAGTAAAAATAGGCATTCAATCGTTATTCCTAATAATGAACTGCTGTAAAATTTGCTACATACCTACTATTAAAGTACCTACGTCATAATTTTATAAATATTACAAAAGAATATACTTACCACCGTATTGTGGGATACATAATTCACATGGTAACTTACCTTCAACAGTAAACAATCGTAAAGTAATTTTATGCGTTATAGCACTGAAATAATTTTAGGCACCACGTCCACCGGCAAGGGCGGTAAGTTTCAGTTTAAGTACACAACACTTAAAATAGCTACTGTAAATTTGATGGGCCGCTGCCACTTTTTATTAGGGTTTATTAAATAGGCACGCGCAGAATAATGCCGGACGGTCGCATCGTAGCGCGCGGCCGCACCCACCCGCTTCACACAGTCGCGAGCAACTGAGTTGTTATAGTGAAATGATGTAGTTGAATGAAACTTGGTTAGCATACTGCATAGCCTACTTGGAACTCTGTCGTCGCTGTGCACCGTGGGATTCTCGCATCGAGGAACTGCTGCATTACGAACAATATATACATTGGTGCTATGTTTCAGTAATTTGCAAATGCATTTTAATTAAAACAATTGCTGAAGATCATTGTAGCATGTCATGGTGCGATGTTCATCCGGCCTGTATGTAATTATTTATGTAACGTGTTAACGATTACGGTACTGTACATTTTAACTAACAGAGCGGCATGATGTGCTCCAGTTTTGTTTAACATTTTTTAAGCTTTTTTATTTTTAACGTTTAACTTTTATTACTAACTTACTTTTATTAGTAGCTTACTAAAATAAAATGCTTACTTACATTTGCTACCGAAAACGAATAACCTACGAGTAGTTTAATCACCATATAGTAGATTAACTGATGAGAGCGATTTCGCCAGCTTCTACAAAACAAATTTTAGCTTTCTAGTAATACCTTCATGGCAATAAGGTTAACCCTTATTCGCTAGGAGGAACCTATAACATAACTGGTGAAAAGAAATAGTACTACACTCCTGTGCCTACTCCTTTTGGGGATATAAAAGCGGCAGTTTATGTTATGTTATACTCTACTTTGACATATTAACCATTGGTAAAATTATTTGTTGGAACATCTGAAATTTTTTTTCGAGGTCTGACATTTTATATACTAATTGGAACACTTATCCTCGCCTTACCTCGCTTGTAACCTCGCTTTAAATGTACTTATAGTTCGAGAAAATTATTTTCTTTGTCAGTTGCGTTATTTAATAGACATGAAAAACAACCTAACACTTGTGTACATTGAAAAAAATGGCCCTATTAAGTGATAACTGTGAAATTGTTTAAGGTCCATACCCTACTTATTTATAATATTATGTAATTAACTATTATGATTGTCACTACACTTGAGTAAAACGCTATAATAATCAAACGGAATGAGGAAAAGTAAACTTCCGGTAAGGAGTAACTTACCTACAAGGAAATGTTATTAAAATATAATAATATTAATTCAATAATTGTGATGAGAATACTTTACAGACTACATAAAATAGTGCAATGTAATTGAAGTTATGCTGATATATTTCAGCAAAACGGCCAGTAAAATATAATTATTTATACTCAGTGATAAAGCATTATTGCTCTTTATTTAGCCAATTGAGGCTTTACCAATATTAGTTAAAAGGAAACACATGGTGAAGAACTGTATTAATATATTGCATATTATTTTAATATAAAACTTCTGTAACCGACAAACATTAACATTAAAAAACTGAAGTGCCCACTCCATATACACGGCAATACTACGCATCGTGTGTTGTTAGAACTCAATGTCCCAGCCAGAGGTCTCGTCAGGTGGCAGCTTGTCTTTCGGATATTTTTCGAAGTTGGACAAGTCCAGATCGTTGACGACAGGCTGCACTAGTGGCGCCTTCAGCTTACCTTCACGTAACCCCTCCCAATCAAATCCAAGGAACCACCTGTTAATAATACAATAACAGACACTGCAGCATAGCAATACAGGCACGTAGTTATGTTATTTTAGATAATGTGTGATAAGCCCGGTATCGGGGCCAACAGGAATCCACCGAATTGTATGGTTTTTGTTTTAGACTTTTTTAGACTTAGAAGTTTTTGGTTCTGTCTTGTGCCCGTAAACTACTGATTCCATTTTTGACATATTTATTCATGATAATAACACAAAAACCACCAATTTTCTATGCAAATTTTCACATATTCAGTTCCACGGATTGGAGGTAA
>DWDV01003123.1:0-10866 GCA_018245615.1 Mimoniades ocyalus | reverse complement strand
TCATGGATATGTGTGACGTGTATTTTTGTATATAGGTATGTGTGTGTGTGTGTGTGTGTGTGTGTGCTACTGCGCAACTAGGCATATGCGAACACAATATGACCGCGTTTGGAGCAGCCGGCGTTACACAATAATCATTTTCTCGTAATTCTATCGAGCACTGCGTATAATATTACGAAACGCTTTTATATAACAATTGTTATCGTTACTTTTATAAATGACGTACATAAGGTTAATTTATATAGGGTCTTCATAAATTATATGTCACAATGTTATTGATGTCGTTAGTCTGACATTGTTTAAAAGACATAAAAAAAAAACGGCTTATTCATAAACCTTAAAATGTTCTTCTATTCCTTATTATATTCTTTGTGTATTTAATGTAATATAAATTCTTGATGTCTTAATAATACTCTTTACCTATAAATTACTATTGACTATTCATCAATGTACAAATATACTGGTTTTTTTTTACCGTCGTTTGTGTTTGACTCGTCGGGACGATGTGCGAACGCAATGAAAAAATTCCAGAGTTGATAAGCTGAACACACATATACCGAGACGCGATGTGAGGCTAATCAAGAGTACACGGCTCGCAAACAGTGTAATGCAAGCAGGCCAACTAAAGTGAGTCAAGGTGACTGCGTGACATCACGCCGGTGCTGTTACCACCCGGATCGCGAGCGCCAACCGGCCGAGTTGGTCGTGCACTCGCTGAGTCTCCGGTAGTTGTGCATTAGAACCAGCGCGGTCGTCGAGCGGAACACGGTCTGGGTGTCGACCGCAGCTCAGACCACAGTGTTGCTCGCTGTCGTGTTGCCATGTGAGCGGCGTCGCACGTTAATGCTAATGAGTCACACCCGTCTACCATTTCCTTATGACCATGCAGTAATCATTTTGACGCTTGTGAATCTTTACCGTACTATTACATGATAGCAATGATGTTAGTCAGTCTTGTTGGTTGAAAATCATATGCGATAAGTAACAAATTTAATTAGGATGAAAATAGTATGTGGTTGTTTTTTTTCTGTTCAAATGGATCGAAGCAAAAGGACAATCTTTTGCGCGGATCGGGTCTAGATGATGTTTACTATAATTGAAAAAATTCTCTCATTGAAAAGGATTAGAATGGGAACGATAACGTTTCTTTATATCCCGGGGTTCATAGCGTAACCGACAGATTGCGTGCACAAAAAAATGATCGACATTTGTTGCCAGAAGCCCATTACGGAAGAAGTGCGTGAAACAACCCTACAATAAAACTAGTCTCGGAATAGTCGATAAGTCATATACGACCGGTCCAGGTGGTCTTGGTGTAGTTAACAAAATATGTACGTATTCTAGATATCGCTTTCAGCGGTTAATCGAATGGCTGCGGTTTGTTTGTTTTTTATTCATGTTTTGTTAATGCGACTTTAAAGCTGGAAGTCCCTGAACGACCTAGGCTATCGGTGCCAAGGTGTCCACTGGGTTACTAATTGCGTGTTAAAATTTACTTGACGGCGCTTCGCTTAACCTTCGTCCGCGACTCGTGTACGTCGAGCTGTGATGTCACATCACAGTGTATAGAACACAATAGCTCCTCATAGGTCTTTTTATATTGGTTATGAACATGATTTACTCGGAAACGTTTACTACAACTTTGTTTCTCAGGTGGTTCTCTGTCTACAACCTTGTCACAGTTAACCCCAATGGCGACGTATTGAAACTTCCGCGGGAACGGGGACGCGACTCTTCGCTTGTTGTTCACAGTTTAATTAATGAATCGGCCGCTGCAAGGCTTTCGATGTTTCATTTCAGTTAAGACTATTTTCTGTCGCCAGCCGCCGTTTGAGTAAGCGCTTCGTTATTTCCAAACATATTTTCCGTTTCTTTATCCCTACCTACATACATACATATATTCATCATTGTTTGCGATTACGAAGCAAACCAGAAAAGAAATGCGCATCGCTAATACGTCAAACTTAGTTTACATACGTATTAATTCGTTATCTACAACTGTTCGGATCTCTTCCTGTTTCCGTGTATATTATTATCATAATAAAACTATTCCATAAAATACGATCTCGCCAGTGAGTCACACGGTGAGCGCTATCATTATATTTTCGTTAGCCGCGTGCGGTGTACAACAAGTGCGCGCATTTTTTTCAAAATGGCAAACACATAAACAAACAAGAAAGGTGGGTTGTTTGTAAATTTCACCACGTGTGTGCACCGATCGATCGGGCGCGTCGCATTCGAGCGGCCAGTCATAACAACGATCGCCCTGCTGCGCACATAATGTCCGAATACGTAGATACGTACGTAGGTATACTCGTATACGCGTGACATATAAAACTTGTGTCAGTTAATAGTGTTTACACCGGCGAAATTTGTGGCACGTCCACAACTCGGGTGATAAAATAAATTGTCACAAGAAGCTGGTTAAGTTACGTTGCGTCGCACCATTCTATATATGTACATATAACAACCCCCCTCCCCCCCCCCCCCTAACCCTCCCTCAAGTCCAGTGCTCCCCTGCTACCCCGCCCCTCATAAATGCATAGCGCTCATTATATGAATTTAAATAATGTTACTGCAATTTTATTACATCTTTCAACTTCACTGGCTGTAACGGTTTGATTTTTATTCGTATCCTAATTAGATTTTTTTTTGTTATTAAAGTAACAGGTAATTTGCATTGGTTGAATACGAACTTTGTTTGTGGTATGTAGTTAGTAGTATTGTATTATTTGTGTATATAATCAATTTTTTGTATCAAAAATTTTTTTCTTCGCTCAGCGCGACGCTACGGGTACAGTTGCCAATCGCACGTGTATATTAGAGACTACCGTTTCACTCTTCAAGTGTGGCAACGCGGCTGTTACTAATTTCAGACCGAATAAAGCGGATCTCATCTAATGCTAGCCACCATTATTATTAATAGAGCCTTATTTCGCTAATTTCTAGTACTACCTTGGCCAACGGTCATGTTTCGACAGTCATGTTCGTAGTTAGTTTGCAGATGTCGGCTCGTTTCCTACTTTTTTTTTCTAATGTATCACAATATGTGTCGACTAATTGCGGCCAATTTAAAATTTGCTTGCTTATTAAAACTTTCTGCGTCTCTTTTCATTTTCCCGCAATGTTATGACTAGTTATTTTAACGTTTTGTTTTTACAACCCACCGTGAAAGTGATCCTAATAGCTGTTGAAACTGATATTTGAGCAGCTGGTGGTAGTAGTCATGGGAGCAAAAAGAACAATCCGGACACCCGATATCCATGGGTAACTCGATAATACCATACTCTAAGGCCTCGACCACGTTTCTATGTATGTATGTATAATGTGGCTTAAGAAAATTATAGTAGCAAAAGGTTATTAGGTTTATTTTTTTGTAAAACATACTTTTAAAGAATTTGACTCACATGTCCAATACCTACATGTTCATCCCGTTATCCCGTTCATCACTAAGCGAATGACTTCTTCTAAATTTCCAAGCCACAAGTTGAAACGAGGCTTGGTCGGAAAATGGTGTAAACCGAGATGGGGTTGCGAGTGTGTAGCGTGAAAAATTCCATTTATAAAACAACGATTCCCCTTTCAGTAATTGGATTGCACCGGGCGCGATTGTGGCGGGTGTCTGAGTCCGGTACCGGCCGGCCGCCGGGCCTAACGTTCTGAAGCCGAGAGTGCCTGTTTCCATTATGCATTCCAGGGCAAAATGTCGTTGATATCATGAGAGGACCTTCTATTGCTAAATAATTACTCCAGAAGCAAATGAACGAATTGCATCATAGTAAATTGTTTTTTATTAGTTGTTTATAGGCGGACCGTGTTGTAAACCAAAATTGTTCGTAAGATCAGTTTGATTTATTTGTTTACTCTTGAATCCTACGTTGCAGCAAGGCGTAGCTTTAGCAGTGAAAGCATTGCTGTTTACGATATAGAGTGTTGAAGTTTGTTTTGATACCTCAGGCGAATCCTGACTTGTCGCTCCTACAGTCATGAACGCTCGTCTTTACTCAGTTTCGGAAGGGGACTCGTGCACAATACTGGAGCTTATATGGGTCGCACCAATTGTAAACATTGTAAACAATCGAAACCGTCAACCGGTAGCAAAAAATATTGTTGTTGGGTAGTTTTAGACAGTTTGGTATATTTAAAATGTGGAGATATAGTGGAAATTTATTCCCTCGTACGGGGCAGTCTGGTCGGTAATCTCGTTTGTCCGGTTACCGACAATTAGCCACCGCTGTCCGCTTGTCGTCTGATCCCGCGTTAATCTTACCGGACACGATTGTTTTAAGTAATTTGCTCAGCCCCTTCACTTATTACTCTTTTTAGACTGGATATTTTCATTTTCATATTTATTCTCTTAGCATCCATGCAATATACGTCGTGTCTTTCGTCCTTTGTACGGTAAGTTCCGGTTGGTGATCCGGTTTATCCGGTCACTGACAATTAGCCACCGCTGTCCACTGGTCGCGTGTTTTAGCGTTACACTATCCGTATATTATTCTTATTAAATAATTTGTTTGGCTTATGTTTTTTATTTTGATCGAACATATTCATTATGATATTTTATTACTTTCTTTTAAGTGTTCCGTAGCTACCTTGTACGTATATTGTAGGTGTAGCATAGAATGATAGAAGTTGGTGACGTATCGATTCGCAATCTGTTAAATGTCGCTGCTTAAGATGAGTTGAACCCTAGGTGTGACCTCGTCGGTTGAAGGTTATGTATACGTATACAAAGAGATGATAGAAAGTTTTCAGCTCTTTTTACCGATGTAATAATATCACAAGTCGAACGTACCAATTTAACCTTTCAATGAACAACATTTTTATTTATTATTATTGTAATCGTAGTCTGCTGTGGTTGCGATCTTTTGTTAGAATTCTAACAGGTTTTGTATTTTTAAGTTTAAATGGAATAGTTACACTTTATTTTTTTGGGGTTTCCTTCATATTACTATTAGTGGTTCCGTGTGTGGTTTTGTGCCCGGTTTACAGCAATGGGCTAGTCAACAGTGCGTAAACGTAAACATAACTGGGGAGACGTGGGATTGTACTACTACACTTCTCTGCATATCTCTTCGGGGATTACAAGCATGGTGTTACGTTTGTTTTTGTTTTAATTTATGTTTCTGTATAAATTTCTATATCGAAATCTCAGTAGATAACTGTTATCTACTTAGTTAGTTTTACAAGTTGGGTATAGGTACATACATATGTCATATGTCAAACGAAACAAATTTAAAGTTCGACACTGTCAAATGAAAACAAACATGAAGAGAACAAGGAAATTTTATTCTTTATATTACTCTACAGGCATTGAAGTGGATAATTGGCGTAGCTTCAGCGTTACTAATAAGTAGCTAACAGAGTTTACACACACGCCGAGCTTTACCTTCGCACTCGAGTGCAACAGGTAGGTACCTGCGCCTGTTATAGTTGTACGACTCAGAATGATAGAGATGCCTGGCGAAACTGATTCTGTTACAAGTACGAGAAAATTGTACAATTTTCATGTTTATTTCATATTGTAATCTCTAGTGATGGTCCTAATTTTAAAAAATACATTGATACCTATATTCTGATGTTGACAATCATCTGTTTTTCAAGACATTTTTAAAATAATCAGATAGAAAATAAGGATATTTGTAACGGAAATCATATTTGTCCAAGGAATCCTTCTCACCCTCTTATTTGCGGTTTATAACCAGAATAGGGTCGATATAGTCACTGTACGGACGTGCGGTGATAGATTACAGTTTGTTATGATTTCTCAACTACGCAGCGGGTACGTACTCGCGTCTCGCTAGCGACTTTCCGAGATCCGCATCCGCTGTGGATATATTAAATTATTGCGGTCGGAGAAATTGTTTTGTAAGCCAATATTGTCGTAACAAACGATATGTGATTGTTGTGATAGGTTTGGATTTATTATGTTTGTATTTCGCTCATTCTCACGCTTTTATGTACAACGGGAAACTTGACGTGCAGTGCAGTTACTTGTGTTTTCATGTTTTTATATTATAACCATGAGTAATGTCTAACTTAATAAAAATCGACACAAAATTGATTTTTGTCACAAAAGATATATGTACAAGCGTGAGCCGGCGCATCGTCGCCGGGTCCCCTGTGGCCAAGTGTCAATTTCCAAATGGATAACAACCCGGGATTGTAAGTTAACTTATTGCCTATAAAATTTCTCATTAATCCAATTAAGTAAATGGACTGTGGCCTGTAAAACGTGTCGCCGCAATTACTAACCGTTCACACAGCCGGACAAGCACTTAATGGTGTTCATTTAACGATGATTACCGACATGCTTAAATATAAATGCTATCTCGACGTTCCTCTCTAATAAAATACGTATAAATCTCTTAGTGTTGTTGTAAAAGAAACGAAACCGGGATACTGGGAAACAGAGGCATCCTCGTTTAGTGCCTCTTCCATAGTGAGCGTTAATCTCGTTTTTCGCAATTAGTTGGCGGCGGCTGCTTCTGTTGCCCGCCTTTGAAGGGAAGGGGGGGACGACGACACAGGGGGTGGAGTTAAATACATCTTACTAGGTGGCTATTTTGTATTTCTTTTACAACATAGTATGACTGTTTCAATACATTTTTACTACTAAACTCTCGTTACTGATACGCTCCCGTAACAAGCTGCCAATCTTTCATAGTTACTTTCACCGTATTGTAAAAACTTTACGGTGCGCATTTATAGCATCTAATAGCCCAATATAAGACCGCAACGTAGTTACGATAACACTCTTGTTAAAGTGATTCTTTGTGCTTAATAGAAAATATTAAATTTTATATTTCATACAAGGTCAAGTTATGATTACAGCATGATGAGATAAATTGACTTATTACGTCAGATTATCTGAGTTGGTTTAAAAATAATATAAATAGAACAATTATGTTCTGATATTTTGTATATTTCACGCCATAAATAATGAATTTCGCGTCTAATCAGCTTACCGCAGAGGTATACTACGAGTAAGTTCGTCGAACTGCCTACGAGCTCGGGTCACCTTTGGGTCGCAGATGTCACCTTGCTTCCGAAACTTGATCGACGACATTTTTTATCGTATGTATAAACACTAGTTTCATTCATCCATGATTTTTCCGTGTTTTATTTGCTAAATGTTTTCGGCGTGACGCTATAGTTAACAATACCAAATAAAGTGTTATCAACCAAATCTCCATCAACAAGAAGAACAAATAAAATACACTTCATTGTGCTATAATCGGTAATCTATAAAATTATATATCACGTGATAGCACGCATGTAATTCCCGAAGAGGATGGCGAAGGAGTGTATTACATACTCACGTTTTACCAATTACGTCTACGTTCCACTATATTAGTAAATCTGATTTTATAATTAACAATCCAATAGTCTCGAACCGGTATTTGAACACAGGACGTCCCGATCGGCAGTGGTGCTTGCAACCAACACGCCCACCGAGACAGTCTATAATATTAAACAATTTGTATATCCATACAAGAACAGAAAGAAATGCCAGAAGCGGACTTATCGCTTAAGCAGTGATTCCGTTCCGCGCAACATATCAGCCAGACAACGGTTAAGATCGTAAGAGAAAACAACCGGAATAGAGTGTGGATACCTAAGAAAAGTAGGAAAATGGAAAGAGGAAGGAAAATAAAAATTTATCAATATATTTATAAACGTTTAATACTAACATGTTGGCCATCTTTATGTTATAAATTTTAAACGGGTTTAGCTGTAGGTAGGTACTCCTACAGGAAATAGGCCTTACAATATGATGAAGGTAGTTCTGTTATAAAAATGAATAAATGTTTAACACTGATACATGGTAAAACAATGTTATTCTGTACGTACTGTAAAGGAGCATTTTACAGCTCAGACTATCCGGTAAAATGGTTCGTAACGACACGTAAGATCTTCCTTTGTTCACTTTTGTATGACAAGACTCTTCGCGAACGTACGGTTCGTGGCCATGCCGGTGCATACAAACGACAATATTTGCAAGTCCCGCTACAATCTTTCAAGTCCAGCGACTTATCCTCGAACCTCTTTTGACCACGTACCAAATTAAATTTTAGCGTGTAAAGAATGACTAATGGCACCGGCTATCAAGAATCGCGAGCACTTCTATACTGGTAATAACCGCTTCGTTATCATCAGCGAGCCAGGTGTCACAATATCGCAGAAACGTAGGTGCTAAAAAAATGTCAACTGTCAGATGGATAAAACGTATTGAACTATCGGCTTTTGTCCGGTTCACCGCGAAAATATCCTATTAAACAATAAATATAATTAGAATCAATGACAGTCGTTGCATTGCATGCAAGGCCGCCGAATGAATCAGCTGATTGCAATTGCCGTGGACTGAACGCGCCGCGGCTGCTATACCTATTTTCGACCTTCTATTTTTTGCTTCCTCTAACCGCTCAAACAAAATATTTATTTCTCCGACATACGAATTTGTACGAACAAAAGCGATGCATACCTACCTACAACATACATTTCACTTGAATTTTTCAGCTGGCACCGAATCAAATTTTCAAGTGAACAGCATGAAATAATTACGTATTAACATTATCTAATTTATATGTTTTGATTTCATTTTTCATCCTTTCATTCACTATGCAATGAAATTTGAATATCTATTTTTATACATACATAGGTATTTTTATTATGCTTGGTAATATGCATGCTTATTGCTTGATAATAATCGAAATCCGTATCCAATGTGTAATAATAATTATGTCTGAAGGACTATTCTTGCAACAGTCGCTACTACTTTGACGAGTACTCATATTACTAGAATAATAGTCACTCATTCTCCGGGATCTTGTCAGTGTAAAGACTCTTATCGATATCTTAAGGGTAGTTTAAAAATATTAAATACAGTATAAAAAAATCCTATCATTAATCTCGCGCATGAAATTCCTTCCTTGTTTGCTTGCAGAGTTCTGCGCGAAGATGCGCACACGGCCAACACGCGATGAGTTGACTGGTTAATGGTTACGTTCGGTACATGCTAACAAGGCCCGCTTTACGCACCTGTCGGTTTTACATCTGATTTGCCGTGTGTGATCTAAGAGGCTGCAATAAATCTTGTTTAACAGGGAAGGACGGAACTTGGCGTTATTAATAACACAACCTAGTTTGAACCGTAACGGATCTACATACCTACATAGTATGCGTTTGTATTTAATGGTAATGACAGACCATTACTTATTTTCTGTCTGTTAGCATTGTGCTGTAATAAATCTTAGATGTCACTGGGCTATTGCGCATTAAATGCACAACAAACGTCTATCGTGGCGATTCAATTGACGGACAAATTTATTTGTAATAAAAAATATGGTTTAACTACGTAATTGGATCATAATCGAGTCAGATGTGTATGCTCATTAGATTTTACCAACGCAACGCGTCGTAGCATCGGTCTTTTAAATCCGTTAATGATAGGCTTACTAACAATAACAATTATTATTATTTATAGTACCGCGTTACCGTATTGATTCAATCTATTCTATACCTTCGGTTACACTCTATACAGATATATTCTAAACAGATAAATAAAATTGGTGTCTGTGAGTGTCTGTTTGTAATATCAAAATAACCGCTTTTTACTAATTGCATATGTACGTATACACGGCACATATACCTACCAAAATAATATTTCTTACTATTTTTGTCTGTCTGATAATGTATGGAAATAGGTTCAAATTAACTCTGCAATAAACGCGTGGGACTGCGGATTTTCCCGAGCGATAAAATAAATGCCTAGTAACTACTTATACCTCCGAACAATGTATTGAAACGTCATCCTTGTTCTTCTCTGTAAAAAAATATTATTATTTGTTGGTCAATGACGTAATGTTCAATGTTTGTTTTGTGCTTCATTGTATCCGGAGCCTGTTACTGAGGAAAAGATACCATAATAATATATTTCTGGGTATACCTATAATTTTGATTTACGTGAATCATACTGCTCAACAAGTGCGAAATGATACAAAAGTGTTATTTTTTTCGCGCTGTTTTGTATTGCCTGGTTAATTATTCACTGATGGGTGTGATCATTAAAACTTATGTATCACATCTGTCAACGTATGCACGTATAGTGCAAGGCGCACTTAAGTAAATGTAAATAAAATATTTTCAAAATTAATTAAGCATGTAAAAAAACAAATTATGTAGATGGTCGCTGTCAAAACTGCATTTCTAAATTGTCATAGACCTTAACAATGCCAATTTTGTGTATGTACATATTTGTCCATGAAAATTAGTCCGTCACCCGCAAGGAAATAGTTTTTACTAACTAATTAGAATTAAATTATTCTGTTTTGTAAAGTATCTGATTGCACACGTAAGAGTTAAATTTGTGTAGAGTTTAGTCCATAAGTTTAATTTAAAGTGTGCCAATATTGTCTGTAAAATAACGTATGTCAGTGAATACTTTCGATTCGGTTTATCGATTTCTTTAATACGCGTAATTTAATTTAAACACGTATTTCTGTTTTGGGGCGGAGTATGGATGCATTGCACGACGACGACCGCACTAGGCTGATGATGATGATGATGATGAATTTAAAGGAACTGAAAATGTCATGTCTAAGGAAATTTTGCCTATATTACTTATCTTTCAGATAAATAATATCGATAATATGTTAACAAAATTACACTCACCGCAAGTATCGGCAGCAGACTCTATTATCATAACAGCTGAGCAGAATTAAGGACGTTGTGAGAAACAATGGGTTTCCCATTCCCATTCACCGGTGCACTGAGTCATCTGATGTGGCAATGGCTTGTGACTCATTGCTGATCTCATAGATTAAGAAATCTATCAACGGATATGGCATTCGGTCTGTAGGC
>DWDV01003122.1:0-10866 GCA_018245615.1 Mimoniades ocyalus | reverse complement strand
AAGCGGACCCTGGGTCCACACACACCAGTGTTAGGACGTAACCGGGATAACGCTGAGAGGATGATGATGGAATCAATGATAAGCTTTTTGCCATGTACCGGGCACAAATTCAGACTCCGAGCCAGTATTGGAAATGTTAACTAGAAATCTGCCTCATTGGCCGTGATGGTTCCAAGCGTGACTGCCGATCAGGAGATCCCGGTTTCAATTCCCGGGTCGGACACTTCTGGATATTTCTAATTTAGCTTTTTTAGTACTTGCACGGAGTCTAGAAATGTGCCCGGTGTATGGCAATAGGTACACCACTTCCATAGTGGGAGTCAACTTAATTGGTGAAACGTGGGAGCGTGCTGTATTCCTCTACCTGCCTCTTCGGAGATTACAGGCGTGATGTTACGTTACGTTGTTACGTTAACTAGAAATTATAGGTATAATTTGTTAATATATTAAATTAATTCATTGATACGGAATAATTTATTATCTCTGCAGACTTTACACAACCCCAGAACATGCCACCTAATATTCTCCAGGTCCACTTCCAAC
The DNA here is from genome assembly GCA_018245615.1 of Mimoniades ocyalus. Taxonomy (NCBI): domain Eukaryota; kingdom Metazoa; phylum Arthropoda; class Insecta; order Lepidoptera; family Hesperiidae; genus Mimoniades; species Mimoniades ocyalus. The sequence continues at coordinate 10,323 of DWDV01003122.1, read as the reverse complement.
CGTGCTATTGCGGCGGCGCTCTTTGGGGAGGCCTATGTCCAACAGTGGACTGAGATAGGCTCATGACGATGATGAATTAACATCTAAAACATAGCGTTCGAACAAGATTGCGTCTACATAATGTACGATAAGAGCACTGCTGCAATATAACGAACAAAAATCGTCAAAAGATGCAGGAGGCAGCAGCGAGATCAGGCACTGCTGGTTCATATATCTCAATGCCTAAAAGTATCGTGACTCAAACACTATGCTTATGTCCATCCATATCGTTATGTCCATTATGTAAGCTAAAGGCATATAGCCATTATATTCCTCTTACACTAACCTGTTTATGCTATATTATGAACAATGTAATTAATTTGTTTGATAATTTTCTTGTTTATGATAACGGTAGTTTCATTTCAAAAATTAACCAATATCTCATACTAAGTCCAAAAAAAACCTGAAACGGAACCTTAAGACAATGGAAATGAATAAAAACAAATTAAAATGTCTTACTTATTTATTTATTAAAAACATTTAAGTTTCAAACTTAGAGATAAGTAGATAATAGATTAGTAACGCGAGGAGAGAATACCCACATGTAATTTTCACAGCAAACAATATTATGAATTTTCGAAAAAATATTCATTTGTACAATAATTTACTTAATCTCTTTTCTACTATCACAGTCCAAAGCTTTAAAGTGCATAAAGATACATAGAATGCTACACAAGAACAATAGCCCTCAACGTTCCTAAATTAGACTTTAATATTGCCTTTACTTTGACACTAACGTTAAGTTTTGTTATTAAACAATAAAAATTAAAAGCGAGACTGCTAAAAATGTGATTAGTTAGATTAGAAAAGTATGACTCGTTATCATTAAGATTTTATTTACGAAATTGACACCACAAGTATGTAAATATTCACAAATTATAATTCAATAATCAGTTATTTAAATAATTAATAATTCTTCACGTACATAACAGTTGATTCTAATATTATAATTCAATAGCTTGAAAAGTAAAACAGAAATGCTTTTCCATATTATTACGGAAATAACTCACAAGCTAATGGCAAATTGAAAGCAAGTACAACATCTGAACGTCATTTATTTGTACGTCATCACTATGCGTAGTTTATTATTTCAACTCAGTCATTCACAAAAAACGTAACACCACGCCTGTAATCCCCGAAGAGGTAGGCAGAGGTAGTACACTCCCACTTTTCACCAGTTACGTTTACGTCCCACCGTGGAATAGAAAGTGTGCCTATTGACATACACAAAGGTTAATTATTACATTACATTCGGTTCTTGAATAAAAACATATTTCCGGCAACACTGCTAACATAAATTTAATTTACGTTAGAATTTCAGTGAGTTGAGCGATCATTAACAGACTTGTGACGTCACTTGACAGTACAAACCATATCTAACCTATTAATAAGATGATCACCATTTTAAGTTGATTATTACTCAAATCACATTTCTGCGTTATTAATGTGATATAGGCAGCAATATTATTGTAAACTGATGTCCTTGTTTTCTATTCGTAACTACATAATACTTTCATTTTCCATCACCTTAATTTTCTAATTATTTATTTGTTGTCAGATTCCTTGCAAAAACCAGCATTTTTCATATTAAAGACATGAAACTTATATGAGGAACGCTGTAAGTTCATGCTCCTCCTATAAACTTTTTCTGTATATTTATATTAGCAATACTATTATTAAAAAGTTATATAAAACATACTATAGTTTAGACTATCAAGAACAGAAATTAAAAAACAATATGACAATATATTAAAGACAATTTTATAAAGTTATTGAGATTAATTGAAAGATACGTGTACATAAATGCAGGAATGTTATTTAAATTAAAAAGAGCAACAAAAATACACTTACCTCTAAAAAGAAAAAACGGGAGTTATAATTTTTTATATTTATGCCAATATGTATTAAATACAAGATTTCAAATTGCTACATTCCAGGCAACGATAAAGTAACTAGTCTACGGGTTTTTTAAATAAATGTTTTATAGAATTGTACTTCATATTTTATTTTTACGGAGTTACCGTTCGAGCTCGAGATTATGAGCAAATGATGACGCACAAATTGGATTTTATAACGGAATATCTAATGTTTTGCATTTTACCGTAACATTGTTATCAAACAATCATAACAAAAACATAATTACTAATACGTGATCCGTTTTCTTTTTCATACATTTACGACGTCAATTTATGATAATTTTATTTTACTTCTAATTTAAATATTACTAAATTTACCACATTTTACATTTACATAAATGCATACATTTTAAATTAAACAATATTTTTAAATTGAAAGTTTATTTAAAAAGAATATCCCCCATTTTCTCGGTAATTTATTTTTCATTAATACACATAAATAATAAGGTAGACATATACAGTATTAATACATATTATTTATGTGTGCTAGTAACATGTTGACCATAATCACAGCTTCCAACATGGCGGGATAAATATGGCTGTATTACAACTTAACTAGGCACGACTCATGGCTTATGTCTAGCAGCGGATTCAGACAGCCTGATGATGATAATTAAACAAAAAAGTGGAAATTGCTGTTTTGGTGAACCAGTCTATTAGAATGTAAATGCCTATTATTATTATTTATTACCATCACGATGAACACATGTATTTATAATTTTCAATTTATTTATTATTATATCATGTCATGTTCGGTTTTGTTTTTTCATACAAAACGATAATTTTACAGGGAAACCTATTATGATATTTTTATACATCCATGAAAGCAAGTTTTACTGTATATTATCAACTCAGCAAATATGACATTATTATTATTAGGTACATACAATTTAAAAACTCATGTACTTTGAATGATCGTCTAAACCTATAAACACTCCTACTATTTTTGATACTTACGTAAAGTACATAGAAAAATAAGTTGTATTTAAATGTATCTATACGTTTAATGCAATTAATTTTGTAGCCAAAGTAATCGGCCTTCAGTACACAGAAGATTAAAATAAAAATAATAAAAAAATTAATTATGACAATAGATCACAAGAGTCAAATTCAAAATACTATTCCAGAAATTTAAGGGTAATATTTTATTTAAGGGTTACACGTATTTTAAAAATTACGCAACAAGTTTTAACGCATAAAATTTCATGCACTGAAAGAAATTTCAAAACTTGTATGAGTCGAGGTAATTAAGAACTCTAAAAACTTTAATACCAACAAGAAAGTGATAGGTAAAACTGTGTTCTAATTGGTAAATCAGTTTTCCAATACAAACACTCTAATGTAGTAACTGTCTATACTAATAATTGGTTACTAATTCCTGACATTTATCTTATCTATCAGACACATTTATTTCTCTTTGATTTCCATTGGAACGAAATTGTTATCTTTTATGGTACATTGTTATTCAATAAACTGTATATTAATCACACGACGAGATAACATCAAAAAAACATAATTTATAGCTTTGCTTATTAGCGTTAATGTTATTATATCGTCTATGGAATTTTTTAATACCATTAATCAGGGCTAATTTATTTATGTAGTGGTAAGATTAATGTCAAAATGACATCACAGATCACAACAATATCCAAAAAAAAAACAAATTCCCAATTAAAACAGCTTATTTGGTATTTTATTACTACTACTTCCAAACCATCTTTCAACAACCTTTCTGAAACTGAGCCTTGCGTATTATTAAAAAGTTAAATTTATACTTTTTAGCAGGGCTTGAAACCGGTTTAAAAAATACCGGTTAATAAAGGTTTTTAAAGGTTTTTCGAACAAATTCCACTTGGATCGAATCTATTCTCAATTGAGAAGAGAGCGCTTCAAAAACCTAAATAAACCGGTTTAAGCCAAAACTACTACTACGTCACACAAGTACTGCGCGTCACAAAAGTAATCTTTATAGAGGTTTAAACCGGTTTATACCGGTTTTTTGATACAGAATCCTTATAATTTTGCTCTTTAAGGAAACCGGTTTTTTGAGGTTAAGTTAGAGCTAAACCTTTATAAAACGCTCTTTAGGTATTTGCGCTGATTAAGGTTTAAAAATTAACCGGTTAACAAGCCTTGAGATAAATACCAATTTTAGAAAAAAAATGGCAACAATTATTTCGCCATACGTATAATACATGAGCTAAACTGGTGTATATTTATTCATCTATATAAAAAATCCAAAACGTTTGACAATATTTTTTATTAAAGTATGTTTACTAAAGTAAGAGATTGTTAGCGTATTTAATATCTAACCCTTTCCAATAAGCCGGACAGACGTCGCTCGTCAATAAGTTCTGTCACTGTCACATTACTGTCAAAGAATGCTACGATTTCACGTCGTGTCGCGTTGCTTTAAACACTAAAGTTATAATAAAGCAAACCAGTGAAATACGGTAAAATGAGTGGTAATTCGTCATATAACAATGACAAGGTGGTTACAGGAGAAGTGGAGTACCCAGCCGGTGACCCAGCTTCGGGTGCTTTCTTTCAACCCGATTATAAAAAGTTAGTCGATATTTTATTTCACGCCCTTTTTCTGTAATATTGATCAAATATATTGTCATATTTCGGTAAATATTCAATCACATTATAGTTTATTATCGGTTCAATATTTTAATAAGTACTTCTTCGTCGAGTCGAACGCTGATCGTGAATGATCTGCCATCGTGGTGAAAGGATTAATCGCAATGCGCAGGGTGCACCGGGCAGTACATGTTAGTACTTAATTAGACAAGTCGCCGCTTGGGGAGGATTCTTTCATGCACCCCTTTATAAATACTGAACTATATCGAAATCTTAGCAAATGAGATTCTAATTGTGACATCTCCAATACCACAACTTTCGCTGCCAAGCGGCACATCTTCAGTTGTTATCTGAACAAAACGGAGGACCACATTAATACCTAGGATAAACCTCGGTTAAAAGTCATGAATATTAAAAACTTAGTGATTCTTAGATGTGTTCTAAAACTCCACCTAGTTTAAAGAATAAAATCGAAACGGTTTTATATAGGCAATTAAACAAAATTTATACTATCTGGCTTAGTGGTTGCAAGGGCGAATACTAATCGAGGTTCTATGTTTAGCCCTGGGTTAGGTAGTGTTATTGGATTTTCTAACTTGAAATCCCCAATTGTGGATAAGATTCTGGATTTGTGTTTGGTGTATCGTAATAAGCTCATTTATATGACATGGGATAACTACTAATGACACTAATACCAAACTAATTATAGTTTACGATGGAGAGCAGTGGGATTTTCTATGCTGATGCTCTAAAGACAAGAGTTGTCTCATAGTCAGATAAAAGTGAATAGATGGATCTCATCATCATCATCATCATCATCCTATTTCCATCCACTGCTGGACATAGTATGGGCCTCTCCAATAGCAGACCAATCTGAGCTCAATCTTCAGCTCCGCATCTGAAAGATGGAGAAACTACTCAGTAATGTGTAATTAAAGAGGTCTAAGTCCATTGAACAAGTTGATGATAAAATATCTTATAAGAATAAAGAACACATGACTGTAGTTATAAATGTAATCTTTTATTAGAAATGAAGACCTGAAGATGATGCTAGACGGGTCCAAGGACTCCTTGAAGCTGGAAGCTATGAAAAGGATCATTGGTATGATAGCCAAGGGACGAGATGCATCTGATTTGTAAGTCTACTACTTCACTCAGTTACACTAGTACTATCCACAATGCTCCAGTAAAGATTGCTAGTGATACAGATTGTTATCCCGCTAGGTGAGTTCATATCTAGCAAGGGACTGAGACTGGCTCATGATAAGCTGCTTGGGACTGCTGCCTGCACTTTTGCTAATAGATTTAAATAGGAATTTAAAAATGTATCGAAGCATTCATCACATTTATAAATGAGATGATGATGGTCTCTTGTAGTGATGTAACAAATATTTGCATTCACATTCATGAATATTCACAAATTTGCATTCGCATTTGCATGAGTATAAGAAAAAAGGTTAATAAAATCGAAATATTTATATAAAATCTTTTCTTTTAATAAAATCAAGATCATTTCTTACATTTTTTTATATAAGAAAAAATAACTCAACCTCGTAATCATATGATCAGTTTTTACTTTATCATTTGGTTTTATTTATTTATTTACTTTACTTTGGGCAATCAAGCTTAACAATTAAAGTTTCATTAGAACTTATAAGGCAAAAAATATGTAATGTAATGTAAAGAAACAAAGAAATTCTTCTATGAAATTTTTTACAAAAATGGAATATTTGCATTCACATTCGCGAATGTCGGTAGCGGATATTCTAATTCGCATTCGCGAATGTTCAAAAGATGACATTCGTTACATCACTAGTCTCTTGTTTTGAAAGTATCCTTTATTTTTCCAAGGTTTCCCGCAGTTGTCAAGAATGTGGTGTCCAAGAACATAGAAGTGAAGAAACTTGTCTATGTGTATTTGGTCAGGTATGCAGAGGAGCAACAAGACCTGGCACTGCTGTCCATTAGCACTTTCCAGAGGGCTTTGAAGGTGATTCTTTAATTAGGACAATTAATAATAAAACATAATTAACACATTTGCATATATCACCAAAATATTATTGGGCTTTTTGTACATAATAGAGGTGGTAATTTGTCGAGTGATCACTGCTTCAGATAGCGTTCTGTATGTGTTCCCAAGTGATCCTGTAAATAATCTGTAACAAAATCAAATCCACCTAATTCACAATTTATGTGCCACCCTACCATTAAGTGTCATATATATATTCCGACTAGACTATATTTGATTCATTAAAAGTTCTTACTGAGAATAAAAGTTACTTTGAACACAACATATGCAACAAGATATTTTTTGTTCTTCTAAGGACCCAAACCAGTTGATTCGAGCAAGCGCTCTCCGTGTCCTCTCTTCCATCCGAGTGACTATGATTGTGCCTATTGTGATGCTGGCCATCCGGGATTCTGCTTCTGACATGAGCCCTTATGTTAGGAAGACTGCCGCTCACGCCATACCTAAGCTTTACAGGTAACAATAGCCAGAATTAAAGTAAATTATCAAATGTAGACTATTATCGCTGTGTTAGTACGCTAGGTTCCTTTTGAGGTAGGCAGAGAAAATCATGTGCCAAATATTCTAAATTGAAATTAAGTTTTAATTGATATTTCTTTATTGAAGTTAATTGAAATTTCTCCTACATTTGGACTGTATGTATTTGGGCTCCTACATTTGGAATGACTGTTGAATATTGTTCTTATGCTCTATTGTTTTTCACTAGCCTCGATTCGGAGCAAAAAGAAGAATTAGTAGCGATCATAGACAAGTTGCTATCAGATAAGGCGCCTCTAGTCGTCGGGTCCGCCGCGATGGCCTTCTCTGAAGTGTGCGGGGATAGAATGAGTCTTATACACAGGAGTTACAGGTGATTTTCGAATAACTATACTCTCGACTAAATATATTAGTTTTTATTTAGTAATATCACACTTGTAATCCCAGAAGACGCGGGCATAGGGGTGTAATACACTACAATGTTTCACCAGTTTCATCTATGTCCCATTATGAAATAGGGAGTGAACCTATTGCCATTCACCATGCACAAATCGAGACTCCAACTCACTATTAGCAAATTCTTCTAGAATAGTGAAATGCCAGTTTAAAAACTTATCAATAAGTATGAGCATTGAGATTAATACTGGATGTTTGTTCTCTTTCTATTATATTTTGTTTGTGTTAAGGTGTAACAGGACGAAAGGCAACAGATTCAATCTTGCTGATAAGTATTACAAATAAATATGCACAATACTTTCAAAGTTAATTTCAGACTTGCTTAATTCTAAATCATGGCAAACTATGGCCTTGCATTTCTCATTCTAACAAGAAACTGTGTTCAAGTGTGGACCAATGAAAGGCTTGATAATCATGATGAAATTTGTATTCAGGGAGGATACAGTATTTCTGCCATCAAAACATAATCAGTCAGAATACTTCTTTTAGTGAAAATGCCTACGCTTATAACCAGAATATAGCAATGCAGTAATGTTTATTGTATATTGGTTTTTTGGTAATTAATCTCTGCTAAAAAGTTTTTTATCACCTGTAAGTCTGGTGTTCTGTTTCACAGAAAGTTATGCTCTCTGCTGGCTGATGTGGACGAGTGGGGTCAACTGGCACTGCTTAATGTGCTAACTGTGTATGCCAGGACTTGTTTCCCGGATCCCAATAGCGAAGTGAGTATGAGCATAAACTTATCACCAACTATATAAACAGTTTTATCAATATTTTTTTAATATTGACTGACAAACAAGACCGTTCTTTACCACCCATTTCTGGATACTTCTGGATTCTGGATACTAACTCAACAAAGGGAGATGAGTCAGATTTGTAAAATAATATTAATGAAAGATACTTTGAAAGAGTTAATCGATGCATCCCGAAAAAGTTATTGACCTCGTTAGACTTTTTCTTTTGGGGTTTTCTTGTCCAAACTACAGTGGTCCTCAAACCCAACAAAACCCATGCTGTTGGTCAAATTCAGCCTGATGTATACTCCAGAGCCCTGGAAAACTTGACATTTCGGATGCGCTCCACTCCACTCCACTCAGAAGCTGTGGTGGACATTTGAACCATGTTATAATATTCCACACATAATGGCATAAATAGGTTTTTCAAGTGAATAAAAAATTTTGATGATATCTCACACATACTCGTACTTTGTTTTATTTAAATTTGAAGATAGGAAGCGCTTAATGAAAGACCCTGTATTTTCATGAAAATGTTGTTACTTAAATATTAGGCCATTTACTTTAACTATTTAAATATTTATGCCATTTATTTAAACTAAAAAATAATCAATTTTTCTTAATTATTTTTTTCTTCTGTAATATACAGATGTTGCTTATTTATTTTTTAGATCTGTTTACTATTTTATTTCTCAAAATGACTATCTATCTTTTAATTTGTTATAGGGTTACTCCAGTGAGAGCGAAGGTGAGAAGCCGTTCTACGAGTCGGACAGCGAGGGCAGCAACCCTCGCAAGTCGTCGTCGCCCAGCGTGGACCCCGACCTGCGCCTGCTGCTGCGCGCCGCCAAGCCGCTGCTGCAGAGCAGGAACGCGGGCGTCGTGATGGCCGTCGCTCAGCTCTTCTACCACTGTGCGCCTTGTGAGTGGAATGTATACTTTCGAATAAGTAATACAGTATGGAAGTATGTTAAAGTAATATAGAATCTTGGCAGATTAGAATAATCTAGAAATCTCACAAGGTTACAATGAGGCATGCAAATTACAGATGTTCAAAACTGTGTTCATAAAAGGAACTTTTTGTCCACATTTGAATTAAGTATTAAAACCATAGTCGACTTAAACATAATAATTGTTCCATATTCTTACAACAATATAACAATACCATTTTCATCAATCCATCTCTTCGGTCAAAAGCAAATGGATTCTTTCAATCTCTTCTCGTATCGACCAAAACGGGGAGCTAAATTTTTTTAAATCATAAAACGTTGCACCACCTGCAATGGAGTTTGTTGCTTGTGTTTCGTTTTCTGGGATCAGTTCGGTTTGCAATACATTACATCGTTCTGTTTCAGATCAAGAACTGCCGCCGGTGGCCAAGGCGATGATTCGGCTTTTGCGAGCGCCGATCGAAGTGCAAAGCGTCGTATTAAACTCCATTGCAGCACTGACCGTCAACAAACGAGTGCGTATATAACATTGTACTAATTTCTCTTAACTATATGATAATATAGGCTACAACTACACCCATATCTTGTGGCATGATTTGTCTAGAGCGAACATCCCCATTTGAGTGTCCTTTGTTGTGGACAATGACACTATTGATATTGAACACGTGGCAGCGGTGTCGTCTTTGAAAGAGTATTTTCGATATTTTATACTATGTATTATTATGAGGCAATGAGCTTTACTTCAAGCGTAGCGTAGGTCGCCCTCCGGATAGGTGGAGTGACGATATACGCAAAGTGGCTGGCAGCGGTTGAATGAAAAGAGCCGAAGGAGAGCTTAGTGGCGTGATGTTGGAGAGGCCTGTGTCCAGCAGTGGACGGGAACAGGCTGATGATAATCATGATGAGCTTTACTGTAACCTGTCAGATAATATGAACTTCAAACTTGTTAATTTAAAACATAGATTTTATTATTCCTATTATTATTATTAACCTTATCGTTCGTTTCAGTCACTGTTCGAGCCGTTCCTCAAGTCGTTCTTCGTTCGCAACTCGGACCCCACACACATCAAGCTGCTCAAGCTGGAGATCCTCACGAACTTGGCGACCGAGGCCAGCGCGCCGGTGGTCCTGCGCGAGTA
>DWDV01003121.1:0-10866 GCA_018245615.1 Mimoniades ocyalus | reverse complement strand
ATAGGCTCACCGCTTATTCCGTGGTGGGACATAAATGTACCTGGTGTAACGTATGTGTTATATACTGTCTACCTTTTCGGGATTACAAGCTTGACGTTACGGTAATATTTATTCTATTCACTCATATAATAGTTTTGAGACATGTAGACCCATTATAATAATTATTCTCTTAAAAAACATTTCCTCAGCATTGATATCGGCCTAATTAAAATTATATTTCCAAGTTTTAATCCGTGATTAAAGATAATGTTATGAGTTCAGAATAATCTTATCACGTGTAAAGCTTTGATAAATAATCTTTACGGGAATAAATCTTCAATTAAGACGAAACGGACGGAAAGCATTTAAATAATTCGTGAATTTACTTGCAGCTTATATTTAATTAAAGAGTTCTGTAAGAAACGTAAAATGTTTTTCTTTGCGTTTTTATTCATATGAAAATTTTAATTTCCTTTAAATGTCATCTCGTGTTAGCCCTCGCAAGCTTTTCAGCTTCACGGCAACGGACGCGCGAGGTGTGAATATTTAATTGATTGCGTGTGTAAAGGAAATGCAAGGGTTTTCCAACGCACGTATAATATCTCATCTGAAAGCTGAAAGACGTTTAGAAATAATCGACATATTAGGTGGCCAATAATCTTACCACATTACGACTAAGCACACCGATGACTAAGCTTTCAGGAATATAAATACGTTCGAACCATCTTAAATGCACAGTACTTCTCTTAGATGTTTACAAATAAAAATTGTACTGTTATTATAAATACCAATTTCATAATAGTTGATCATAATAGTTTTCATTTAGTTTTTTTGCTTTTTATTTAATAATATTAGCATTATTAAATAATAAACATATTACTGTATATTCATATTCACCGTTCCATATCCATACATTCATATTAATCAGCTACGAAATGCTGATGAAGAAGTTATATTCAATGTCGTCCGGTAATTTCCAGAGCGTGAAAAATACGAGTCATCCATCTAAATGTCTGAACGCTTTTAAAAAAGCTTCTGCGCGCGAACATTGTCCGGTTGCGCTAAAAGATAATAGATGACCGCGTCACAAACTTGATAAATGTCGATGTACGTTTTACGTTTACGTTACGTAGATACTTTTTATACAAATATTACATACATAATAAATTATATTCATTTTATAACATAAGAGCAAAATAATATAGTACTTCTTGTCACGAGTTATGTTATATTTCAAGTGGACTATGTGGGGAGGTTATTACTGTACATCCTGCGGAAATCCAAAGTTGGAGCCACTACTGAGAATTTAGAAAACTCAAATCATTTTGCTCGACCCGATATCGACCCCAGGACTTAAGTTCAGCAGACGCACTTGTAAATAATTTCTATTTAAATTTTCTAGAATTGGCCCGGAGTCTGTATTTGGGCCGTCTGATCCTCAAGTAGACATTGCCTGTGTTATAATAATTTAAGTAAGTAAGTAACAATGAAGTATTCGTAATATGAAGACAATTTTATATAATCATGTTATTGTTTCATGTTAATTCTTTTCTTTCTTTCCCTTCGGCCTTTTGTTTCTTTCAATAAAATCATGTTAATAAATGTTACACATCTTAACATTAAAAATTTTTCGCTGAACCGAAAACTGGCGTTGAATTTTAAATGATATCCTAAGTAACAACAGCCAGTATTCATTAATTTACAGCAAAGCTCGTTAAATTTTACATGCAATAAAAATGTTCACATATAAAATAAAAAATTACTTCCTGACTAATGACAAATATACGTTCGTTGAAATGATTTTGTTCAATCACACCGTAAGTTATAAGGGCCTAACTATTATTAATATTAAAAAATAAATTTAAAAAACTTAAAAAAAATCGTTTGTTATTTTAATTATATTAATATATGGAAGACGCACGACAGATCAAATAACAAACTGGAACATCTCGCAAAGCTTGAATGTAGTAAAAACCTAGATATAAACAGATCTAAGTTTAATTCTATGTTTAACAAACCTACCATATGGAACACGCTAATTAACGAGTGTTACTCAGATAAATATAGAACTTATAAGCACGACTTGATTAATTATGGCCGTTTCCGGTTACCGATAATAATAATACAATACTGTATCCTTACGATATTATGAAAAAAAGTGTTACAACGACCAGTTTTGTACTAACGTATGAAAATATTTCGACACTTTGAAGTTTAAAAATATAATTTTACATCCTGCATCCCGCATCGGTTACACTGTAAATATCACTGGTATCACTAAGCAATGCGTAGTAGGTAGTTGAAAGTCTATTTTAACATTGACACAAAAATGTGCGCTTTGCGCTGATGAAAAATGATGTGATATAAATAAGATGGATTCCACTAAGCCAGGCCAACTCTCGATTAACGGTTGCTAATGAATGATTCCACTGAACTAAACATATGAATGACTGAAATGAATCGTAGTGCAGATATTATATATGTAATTTACATTGATATCTACTTGACGTTAATGACAACTTTTATATCCGTATTATTGTGCTTACGGTTGTTTAAGGTTATTCTTTTTACCTTCATCATGAATCCTATGAACTAAGGCCATAGTCAGCTATGCTGGACAAGTGCCATTTAGCAGATTCCCGTACTTCGGTGAACAGAATGGAGAAGTTTAAGGTGTGCTGTTTTTCCTACGATGATTACCTCCATAGTAATACTTAATATTAAAATGAAAATTACTCAGTGAAGAAAGAAGTGCTTGCCAGGATTTGAAAAGAAGACTCCCGAAATAGGAAGCCAAATTTAAACCACTAGGCTATCAGAATTTATGTTTCATGTTAAGGCAAAATTATTGAAAGATGTTCAAAACTTTCATTGTGAGATATTCAACACCACACTTTACTTTTTAAAATGACAATATATTGTGACCTTTTTGAAATCAAAAGCTTGGAGTGAATACGACATTCATAGGTATAAATAAATAACGATTCATTTGCATCTTATTCGTTAAAATAAATTTTTCCTTCTTTAAATGCCTTTTGGATTTTTCAGTGATAATTTTACACGCGGTTGCTTATTTACACAGAGTATTATTGTATATATTGCAATGCTCGTATAAATTTACATAAATTTATACCGCGACTTATTAACACGGATATGAAATTTTATTGCTGCTACGCTCCATTTCATGTTTGTCAATATGATTAACGATAAATTAGTTGTCAGTTTATACTTTGGGGCATTAAAGGTCCATTAGTACTCGGATTAACGATGTTCCCGGACGTAACAAAACAGCAGCAGACAATGATAATATAATCATTTGACATAATTATCTGTTTCTTATACCATAATGTCATATATTTATCATATTAATTATTCTCGCAATAAATTCCCGGGGCATAGTTGATTGTTCGTTTGTACATGGCACTTTAAATTTCAAAAGTTAATAGGTACTCAATGTTCTATACCATTAGAACATATTATTATCTAATGCTGTTTGGAAGAATCAAAGCGATAAAAAATGACTAATGTCACCAACGCTAATAATATTTAATTCTCCCAGAAGTAAATGTAACATACAAATATTTCTAGCTAGTTCTATCTTAATATCGTACTCATAAACTCGTTTTAGCGTTTCGTTTTTAGCCAAGGGTCTCCTCTCATAATGAGAACGGTTAAGACTTAGTGAATATTATGAAAAACTAGAAATAATACAGCCTTCTTCAGGATTATATCATCCACCGCTATAGTAAGCAATACTTAAACTAAAAACTTTTTAGAAAATTTATGCCCCTGAGGGAGAAAAGCGGCAAATTGTAGCTTTATGTAACCGCACATAGATATTAAAGTTCCTACCGTGAGCGCTTGTGCACATTTTACGACATTTGCACATTAGCGATTTGTGAGAGTCTTCTATTTTCCCCCGCGCAAATACAGGCGATTACGAGAGCAATGCTCATGAATATAAACGACTCCAGCACTACCACTTTTTGTTCAGTGAAAAAACCTTTATTGCTGCGTTCCGCTAATCTCTTCACCTTCAACCTTTGATGATTGTATATACGCCTACAGACCGACCCATCACCCTTTAAAGGTTTTGATTGTGTATGATGTATCTCGCATGCAGACACATATTAAAATATTATTATGATACATTATGCAGCTTATAAACGTTGTAAATGTGATACACCTCAATTGTAATAACAACGTAAGTATATTTATATATGTATGTTCACAAGTACACTTGTTCTTTTTCTTTCATATAGGTAACTTATGGTAATAAAATTAACATAATACAATTACGACTCTTCGGCCGTCTTATTCCGCAATAACAAATGTCACGTTGCATTCTTTTATTTCAAAAAATGGCGGCAGCCATCGAAACTAGAAAAGCAACTAGCGACATCTACAACTAACAGCTACTTAATAGAATGAGTATTTCATCTAGCGTCTTAAAAATAAGTACAGAAAAATATTAAAGATTATTACAATTTTTATGAAATCATTACATAACATATTGTCAATATGTATCTGTACAACGCGTTACATGTTTATGCTGCTCTGAATGTAGAACAAACGCAGCAGGTCGGTAACGATGGAAACTTTGGCACGTGGTTCTCTCTGTCAAGCCTATAAAAGAGCTAGCATGACTATAAAAAAAAAATATAATAATAATAACACATAACACCACTGTTCTCAATTAATAGGTTTCCCGGTACATTCCATAAACGTTAAAATTTACGTTGGTTGGATATTATAATGTACCGCCAGTATGAAAGTATCGCCTCGATCGTAAAGCGATGACGAAATGCAAGTGCGCATATTTATTTAAACGCTTATGAAAACTTTATATCGTTTCCGCTGTTACCGTTCGTTTGAATTCGGCGTGAATTAAAAAAAAAACATTTTTGTATTTTTAGTAACCTGTGATTTCAAACCGAACATGCATGCATTTGTTAATTTTGAAATGGTCGGGATCTTTACGAAACGCTTTAATATCTGTGGTTTTGCACGGGCGGGGTCACTACACGCTACTTCTAATAATTTATTTCAATAAATGTTATTTTGTATTCAGTGGTATCTGCATATGTTATGCATTATTATTTAAATTATATAAATAAATTTTGGTTATTAGTATATCTACTCACACAGTAAACAAACCTTTTCAAAGACACGATGCTGTTCTTGAACCCGAAAGTCCCTTTTCATCACATTTGCTAAGTATTGCGTTTACCATGGCAACTGGAAGTTACCCTTTATCGTCTAAAGTTTTATCACAAACAAACATTCGTCGCAACTAGCGGGGCTCACACGAAAATGCTCTGTACTACACATTTAACGTTTCATAAATTTGCATACTTAGCACAAGTATATTATTTTATTCGTAACGTGTAACTTATTCACTAAGTATACTTACAAAATAACTTTGTGAATAAAAATAAGAGGTATTATAAAACAGTGCAGCCGATCGTAATTAATACGACATAGAAAAACGCAACATCTTAGTTAGTCGAGCGGCCCCTTAAAGCCTTTTGTCGGATGCAGATCTGCTGTGCATCACACAACGGCTTACTAATTAAATGGCAATCCATGCTGCCTCGTGACCTACATCGCGGGAACACGAATGAGTCTGTTCACAGGGTTGCCACATCGCTTCCATGCCACTGGATAATATTATTATTTTTAGGTTACGGTAACTCTCGTACACGCACGCCGGTCCGTATGGATGAATCTAGAATGCAGGCGAAGCACGTCAGGTTTGTAAGGTTAGATATTTGGTATTCGGTACTAATTGCCGATCCCGTAAAGCACCGGGCGTAATGATATAATAAGAACAATAATTATTATTGATTTTTAAATTACCCCGTATGTATGAATACATCAGCGTGTATTTTCAGAAAATATCTATGGGATATCGGAATTTCTGAAAACATTTCGTGACCTAAGACATTGGGCGTGAGCGTGTACATGTGGTTATTATGTGTAGGGTGGCTTATAACAAAGATCAAAAACAATCAATCCATAATAGTTAATAGATATACGAGTGTAAGATGATCAAAATAAATCAAAACATCACTAATTAAAAGGTAATCCATACTGTCTCATACTTAATTATATCATCGTATAATTTACAGGTTTGTCGCATAAACATGTTATAGCTGAGGCAAAACAGCAATTGGTTAATTAAATTAAGGGCAAATATTGTAAGTATAGCATTATTTGTTTTTGTGTAAATAATGACAATTTTATTGTTTTTAATAACATATTAAAGCTTGGAAAAATATTTTAAAGGATAAATATATTAAGGGAGCTATAAACACATAATAATTTTAATAAACAATATTTTTTCAAGGATTTCCTAACGAGTTACCGCTTAAACGGCGTTTCTATAAACAACTCGGTTTCTTTTAAAAGGAACAATAAAACATATGAGTAGAGGTGAGCATTTCCTATTTCTTAAATTCTTTTGAGTGGCTGCTATTTTAATAGCCGCGATGCTTCAGTAAAGAAACAAAGCACGGAAGGTATTAATGGTCTAGGAACGAACGTACGATACGATTTCAACATCTGTTTCTACCTCTACCAACGTGTATCGTGTTCTGTTGTAGTGTTCTGGTTTAAAAACACAAGGTATTATGAACTTGACATAGTTGTCAGAAAACAATAAAACTTGTATGAGTCTTGACAAAATTCTAGTCATAGGGTACCTAAGACATACATATAGCAAACAGAAGACCACTTGCGTTGATGATCACATGACTCTGTATGTTCTAAAGACTTTTTGAATTCTAATAACGCTAATGTTTTCTG
The DNA here is from genome assembly GCA_018245615.1 of Mimoniades ocyalus. NCBI lineage: Eukaryota > Metazoa > Arthropoda > Insecta > Lepidoptera > Hesperiidae > Mimoniades > Mimoniades ocyalus. The sequence goes on along the minus strand of DWDV01003121.1, from coordinate 4,080 downwards.
TAACTTATTTTCTTAGAAAAAAAAATATTAAAAAGACTAAAAGCACTGATGATCATACAGCGATGATGTTCAATGAGGGAGTCCCATCTAGCACCAGGAATGAGACAGGCTCATGACGAAGACGAGCAATATTCATCTTGCTAGTGCTAGCTATGCAGAAACTCGCTCCAAGTGTATTTCTAATTCAACATAATTTATTCGGATACTTTAATAAATAAGCAAAATGTATAAGTTTTTCACACTCGTGTGACAAAAACTGTAGATGAACGAAGAAAATAATTGTTCAAGCGCTGCTCAAGAAATGTAGCACGAAGCACAATAAGGAGAAAGAGACATGGGTACTGAAGATGTGTTGCGTAATCCGTCACACAGTTCAGCTCCTGCTGGTTTCAAATGTGTGTGCGTAGAGGCGGCGTGCACTAGTTGTAAATGGGGTTCTATAGAAAGTTTTATGATAGCGTATTCCATACACGTTTTGAGTTCACATAGCGTTGGATTTTTAAGGTATGCAAGTATTCTAGCAATATTCTCCTCCACCTTTACAGCGAATGATATTTAGTGTTACAACACAAATAATTCTGTCAAGGAAGGGGAACGCGAGAAGACTTGAACCAAGGAGTCTCTGAATTGGCTGAACTTTCAGCCACTAGGTTTTTATTGCTGTTATGGAAGCAAAACCATCGGCTACTGAATTATGGATGATCAATATAGCCATTGTTTTAACTCACGTAGGAAACCCACAGAAATGGAAGGAATACGCCACCCACGTGGTTATGTGGGAACAATGTGACAGTCATTATCGGTTGATAATGCCAGCCACAATGTTAAAGAAAGAAATGTCCACTGTAACAAGTAACGTTGTAAAAGGGTTTGGTGATTTTTCTCATTGTTCCAGGCTTGTTTTAACGGAATCTAAAAACGACAACGAAATAACTGTGAATATATGACTATTTACGTTCATTAAATTTATGTTTATAACGTAACATCACACCTGTAATTCTCGAAGAGGTAGGCAGTGGATTGTAGTACAATCCCACGTTTCACCAGTTACGTTTACGTCCCACTATGGAATAGGTGGTGAGCCTATTGCCGTACACCGGACACATATCCAGACTCCAAGCCACTACTAGAAAATCTAAATTAGAAAAATCCAATACTGCCCGATCCGGGTTTTGAACCCAAGTCATTTGCGCTAGACAACCGACACGACCAACGAGGCAGTCGTATAAAACTTAGTCGTGTTATGAATAAAATGAGAAATTTTAATAATTTACTCCCCAGAAACACATATTTCATTTAAAACGTATCATTTACAAACGAAATCAATCATCGAGCCAACAAACGATAACAAACTTTGCTGCAAACTAGACCGTTTTATTTGGAATTTAAAAGTAAAGTTATTCCATTTTATACATTCGGAATCGGTTTCAGCAACCATTCATTTGAAAGTAAAATACTCTTATACACATTTGGCGTGGTCAGACGTACTTTGCGGCGTTTCGCTCAACACCGAGCCGTTAGCCGGCTTTCGTTTTTAATCACCCTTTCCATTAGTCGTCGAAAATAATTCGACGTATTGCATTTCAAATTACACAAAAAATATTATACGAAATACAATTTTACAATCAACTATTGCATCTTGTTCACATTAATATTGCAAATGTGATGGTACGTCTTTTTGTCTGGCTGTATGTGTCTGTTGCATTTTATTCCTCAGCCAATGAATTGATTTATTTTAAAATAGTGTTGAGGTCTACGTAAATCCTGGAAGAGACATGTGGCCTACTTAGACATTTATTACAAACCCCAAATTATTTACCATCGTGTAGATACCATAGACATATTCCTCTATAGTGCGACAGGTAGGAGAGACAGACCAGAAATTTTTCATTGTTAATAATTGTGTATCTGGTTCCAAATTTATTTAAAATATCATCACACTAAAAGCCAATAAAGATTTCCCACGCACAACCATTGAAATTAAACAGTACTCATAGAAAATCGCCGTACTAAGTGCGCAGTAATAATTGTTTTTTATTGTTCCGTTCGAAATGAAATACGAATCGCAAACAAGAATATTTACTTGCGCAATTCTAAATCAGTAAAGGAATTAACTTCTCCTCTAACAAAAGCGTACGAAATAGCATTTCTGATTGAGAGCAGGCGGGTTAATCCGGAAAGAAAACGGCTAGCTGAGTGGAAAAATAGGTTGGAGCAGTGGCCCGGTGACCAATTTAAATTCAAGAATGTCTCCGCAGCGCGGGAGATTCAGTGCACATTTCAGTGACTTGCTTTATTACAGTGGGTTGTTATATGAATTGGTTTACTCGATAGATTGCCCGGTTCTGTTTCGACGGGCGAGCTCATGTGGCCACAATTATTTTTCTATCTGACCGCAACCGGAAAACGAGATAGACCAAAATTATTTTCAGTTTTAGAATTTTTTAAAAAGCAGTATCCTTCTAATGGTTTGGAATTCAGTTTCGAATTCTGGACTTCTCGGTTCAAATTATAACGGGCGATCATAAACGTGCGCTTTAAAAATAACTATCACTTGCTGTAACATTGAAGAAAAACATCATAAGACTCTTGTACGACTTAGAGGTCTTACTTGTAGGCTTTTACATTCAATTCTCTAGTGTGTGAAGTTAACTTAAAAGAAACTTCTTTTAGCTGAGCTGAAGGTTATGCGCAAGATTCTACCTTAAAAGATAATAAGGAATGGAAGTCAACACAAAATGCCGGAATAAAAAATGTAGTGGCTGGTGGACATAACAAAGAGATCAAAGCCCAACGTTTCCTGTGGCTCGGCCACGTGGATCGCAGGGAGGAGGATCGCAGTGCGAAGATAGCATATTTGGGACAGCCGACTGTGTGGCTGACTGGCTAGACATAGGCTGACCTACATAAGCTTCTCACCAGGAATAGGCAAGAGGTTGCGTAGGATCGGATAAAGTGGCGAGCTCTCGTGTCGGAAGCCAAGATTCACTTCGGATCATTGCGTCAACGAACCAAGTAAGTGTAAAACCTTGATCCATCGCACTCTGAGAGAAGACCCGTATAATCATTGAAACGATTAAAGGACTGATGTTAAGAAGAATTCCCAATCACTCTTTTAAGCGAAGATCCCTCTGGGTATGACTTGTTAGGCGACAAACGGATACCCCTTACAGAAGCAAATCTAATTCACGATGGATGATGATGTACCTAAACAAGTAATACTTACAAGATAAACAGAATTATACATAGTACTCAAATTTTTGCTAATTTGTTTCAAGGCTTTTTTTGACTGCCTCGTTGGTCGACTGGTTGCAACCCCGACAGCCGGTCGAGAGCTGCTGGATTCAAATCACGGATTGGGTACTATGACGTTTTTTAACTTAGATTTTCTAAGCGATATTCCTAGCAGCAGGTCGGAGTATGGATTTGTGCCAGAAGTAGGGCACCCCTATTACATAGACTGACGTAAACGTAACTGGTGATATGTGAGAGTGTACTACACTCCACTGCCTACCCCTTCATGCATTACAGGCATAATGTAAAGTTTTTAGTTCAAACTTGTATAATTTTAGGTATAAATAATATTGCTGTTGTGAAATGTAAAACAAAAACCGCATTAGTATCACTTCGGCTTGTATGTACCGGTTATATACAAACGCCTTGTATACTTGAGTATTGTGTCCAGTGTGCGCCGCGTTACACGTAGATACTCGTATGTGCACTTAAGGCAGTAGTAATTACATTACGGCCGAATATATTTATTATATATTATATTTTTATTATACAATATTTAAAAATAATTTAATTATTATATAATTAAGAATTAAATGTAATAATTATTATATAATTAAAAATTAAATGTAATAATTATTATATAATTAAAAATTAAATATAATTTAATTAATATATAATTAAAAATTAAATATAATGCAATTATTTTGTAATTAAAATTTGAAATAAATTAATTATTATTCGTTGCTCGTGTTGGTTGCAAGTGCGACCGCCGAACGGGAGGTCCTGGGTTCGATTCCCGGGTCGGGCAATACAAAATTTTCTAATTTAGATTTTCTAGTAGTGGCT
>DWDV01003120.1:0-10867 GCA_018245615.1 Mimoniades ocyalus | reverse complement strand
AGCCTATTGCCATGCATCGGGCACATATCCAGACTCCGAACCACTACTAGAAAATCTAAATTAGAAAATTTTGTAGTCTTCGACCCGGGAATCGAACCCGGGACCTCCTGATCGGCAGTCGCACTTGCAACAAACACGGCCAACGAGGCAGTCACACGGCCAACGAGGCAGTCACACGGCATGTTACTTTTATTGATCCAAAATGACTACCACGTTATGCTATTGTAGGTATCCGGAGAATATAGCACTGTATCTGCTGAATGAGTGTCTAATCAGTGTAAATTTACCCTTACAACTTAGTCCAGAAACCATGCTAGACATAATCTTCGGATCAATTATTTCGATTTTAATTATTCGGCGCTGACTATAATTTAGTATTTCAGTATTAAAACTACTTTAATAGTGGTCAGTACTACGTTACGTGACCTAAAATGTTACATTACATTAATACGCTTCACAGAATGGAGCTAAATTGTTGCATAAATTAATATTTGACACTCCATGTATCAAGTTATTAAACACTGAACTCGAATTCTTTCATACCGCTAGTGAATACAAATACTCTACAGTTCTAACAGTAAATTTGTATACGAAACAATATCTAGATTATATTTTGATTTAGGAATGTTTTACTGAACTAAATTTGCAATTAAAATTCAAGGTATGCACGTTTTGTATACAAAGTAACATTTAATATGTACATACTAACATGAATTTATGTTTGAAATAATACTTTGCAGCCGCTTTTAAGTATTTCGTATTACTCACATCCCGTGCATGTAGTAATCTCTACATTTTCATGCGGGAGTATTTATTTACTGTCGGAACATCGTTCAGTACTCGCTTTTTGTAAGCTCTCACATAGGCATTGATAATTAATACTCTCATAAGGTATTCCGTATTTGTTATACTAGCAGAAACCAAAGTGGTATTTGATAGTAGATTGAATTGTTTAATGGTCTCTTTCCTGTCTGCCGACGGGCCGCAGTGTAAACGGTGCGGCAGGCTCTTGTCCTCTGCGGTTCTCACTGTCCAGCATTTAACTGCCACACTGATGATATGTGTGTGTTTCATAAAATTGTATTAGCGCATTCTTTTTATACAATTCTTGGATGATCGTCTTTCGCTTCGATGTAGTTACAGATCGAATACGATATGGAATATTAAGCATGAATAGGGGCGGTCCAAAATTCAGTAGGATCTCAGGTTGGTAAATTTAGAGAAGCACTTTTATACGCTTTGATTCTTATCCTTTCTCACGTAAGGAAAGGTACTCTCTTAAGGTTCTTATTGTGAGATAACAATCGTTAAACTCCATCGGAGACCTCTTTCAATTGTAAAAGTGGGCTGCATTACCTTTTAATATTAAGTGACAGGTTTCGCCACGGTGTCCCAGGTGTACTAATGAGATCTATACACCACATTCAACATTCCACTCTGCACTATAACATGTACTTCGTTTACAAACTCCTCGACTTCACTCAAACTCTCCTACCTTTTTTATGATATGCCTTATTTATACAATATCTTATGACTATTATCGCTGAATATTATAATATAGAATACATACCAACAATAGTAAGCTATTCGTATTGGGTTGTTTTACAAAGTTTCCAAATGTTGAGGGTTCAAATAGCAGAATTGTAACGGCTACGACAGCTACGGTAATTATCGTGTACAATTATAATAGTTTTGTTTAAATAACGTTGATTCTTAGATATTTTAATTTGAAAATATTTAAGCACGTTTAACTAAAAAAAAAGTTTTCGAATTTTTTATTGAACCTTAAATATCAAATAGTATTCTTTATTTTTTAGAACAATTACGTTTGTCTATATGTAAATTTTCTATTGTTGTCATATTCATATTCATAAGTTTCTTATTTATTGACTTTAAATTTACAGAATTCCTGAGGTACTGGTAACCATCACTATACTGAATATGCATTTATCTTATTAATATACACTGAAACTTTTGTCATTACAAGATTTTTTTTTTCCTCAGATTAATAACAGTTAGAATTACAGTGCCGCCACGTCGGTGTTACGAAAACTAATTTCAGTCTCCCCTCGTAATGTTTAATAGCGGAATACTTTCTCATGATATAATGTTGGAAGAAAAAACAGATATGGAAATTTCTTCAGGTGTACGTAACCGTTAGCATAAATCGTGAGTGATCGTGAAGATGTTGCAAGGAAAATTACCTCCACATATTAAATTTCATATACATATGTTTATAACTTATCGACTTGTTACGCACTTACGCTTACATACAGCAAATGCCGATAAAATTATCAATATGTATGCTTTAAGTAGAACGATGAATGAGTCGAAAAAATTGCTTTGAGTACATGAGCTTTTGTACTTTCCATTCATTTTATATTCAGATCGTCTTTGTTTATATATTTAACTAAAGAAAATTATGTGTAACAAAAACATCATGACATTTTTGGTATACGTGCACAGTCGCTTCATTAGTTACGACATAAAATTTTCAATGTAAAATTTTATTAACGTCATACAGACCAGACGGAAAAAGGGGAAATTTTACTTTTCGCATTCCTTGTATGTCGTTGGCGTAAAATTTCGGAGCGTGTAATGCCTTCCCTTTTTCTCGTTTTTGCGGTAATCGTGTCAGCTCCGTACTCTCCCTGGGGTCCGTTTATAACGAGTTTAAATCGTGACACGGAAATTAGTTATATTAGGCGTCCACTTCAATCTGGTCATTAACTCGACAACTCTCAGCTATTTCTCGGAAATGAATGAATTAATCGGATGTTTTGTATAGCTGTATATTACATGTTTGCAACATGTCGGTAGATGAGTGAAAGCATGTGTTCAGGTACCAGGTCGAGGATACCGCTGTGAATTTATTTATTACTTATTTATCTTTGAAAAATAAACAATAACTATAGTACATTAATATTACGTTGTAAAACTTGTTTCATAAATGAACTATGTTCCCACTAATGAGAAATTAGGGATAGTTGATTACGAATCGATTTATTTTATTGGCAGTTCTGTATAATATTCCACACGGATTAAAAAGGTACATTTGCTTTAAATATTTTCGCATGTATTCAATCACAATTTCAATTGATTTGTCATCTTTTTGTATTGAAAATTATAGAATTTTTCAACTTTTTGTTACAATAACCTCTGATAAAGTACAGAATAAATTGTTCTTGTCATTGAATGCGGAAATTTTGAAAGAAAAGTTGCCGTAGAAGAAACTGGTGCCCAAAAACTTTTTGGCTACCTCAACCATGTTTACATGCACTTCATAGTACCCCTGTAATGATATAAAATACATTGAAATATTAAATATTGATTTAATTCGTTTGAAGAAACTGATAATATATAAAAGTTATCATATTTATAATTGTTTTTCTTACTTTGTTTATCTGACACCTGTTTTTCAAGTTGAAAGAGTGTATTAATATTGGTCCCATCACGAAATGTTGACAGGGTGAGTCCAAACGGTAGGTCCATAGTTTATTACCAGTTTCTCCGTTATTTAGCAATGTGCTTATAGTAACTTTGCCCTGTGAATTGTCAAATATTTATTGCACAATAATAAATATAACAGAAATAATTCTAAGTATGTAACATCACGCCTGTGATACCCGATGATGTAGGCCGAGGAGTGTAGTACACTGCCACGTTTCATAAGTTACGCTTTCATCCTACTATGGAATAGGTGGTGAGCCTATTGCCACACACAGAGCACATTTCGAGACTTCGAGCCACTATTAGAAAATCTGAATTAGAAAAATCCAATTGTGTCCGACCCGGGATTTGAAGCAGGGACCTCTCGATCGGCAGTCGCACATGCAACCGTTACGATTAACGAGGCAGTCAACAAAAATAATAATATTAAATTATGCGAAATGTATATAAAACACAAAATTCCGTAGTAAATACAATATTAATATAAAACATAACGTACATAAGTAAATAGAATAACAATTTAGCGCTACATTGACTCACTTTTGTAATTGGACAATCCTGTGCAATGTCCGATGTATATATAACGTCAGACATATTGTGAGTATCAATGCGAACGGTGCCACACTCGCCCCTTTTCGGTCCTTTACAGGATTCATATTTCAGCCAATCCCACTTATACGGGCCCTGGGGTTATTTACAAAAAGAAATAAAGATTGTTTTTTATTGGCCATCGTTACGCCTTCAACAAGTACGGATTTCTGAGAGGTTTTGTCATACTCCCGTTAAATTGTTTAATGTAATATCCATCGCGAAATAACATTCACTGGAATCTTGTGGCGCAGCAGCTGGCCGACGTAGAAAATTGGTTTCATCGCCAACAATCAATTGGTTATTTTACGCGAGCATACAAAAAGATTTCTTCCACTCATGTTTTAGGTAATTCAGAACATGAGTGTCTATTTATATGTACATATATATATAACTTTTGTACAGCAAATACTACGTCCCGTTATTTATTATTATATCGCCTTCGTCAAATATTTGATTTGATAAGCAATACCTCGTGTTCGTTCGGACTTAAAACGACTTTTTCTTTGACTTTACTTGTTAATGTTTTAATATGATTACTTCAGAGTGTAATGTTACAGAGTACGTAACAAAAGATAGAAAGTTGGCTAAAGATAAGGTAACGGTTGCGAAGTTAAATAGTACTTACGAAGTTGTCGGTTGTTTGGTATAGTTCTGTCCTTAGTAAAAACAACAATACAGGAACGTATCTCATGTTGATTGCTCAACTGTTTTTCTAATTTTACTAACGTGTGTTCCGCAACGAGATCACTCTCGATATAAAATACACCAAGTTCAGATTAAAGGGACAAAAAAGAGAGATATAATCTATTGATAATGAACTTCTTTGTTACGGCGAAATGTAATTTCCTGTTTGAACTGTTTAATCTTGTGTTCGCTCGAGGATCTAATTATTCTGTACAGGTATTTTATGTTTTATATAAATTAAACAAAATCCTCTTGTAGTGGGGTATGTCAAAATTTGATAGGGTTCGTTCGTGAATGAAATGTTTCAGATACCTACAGTTCAGTCAATTATTATATGCGGATGAGGCCGGGTGATCTGATAAATGTGACCTTATTTTCGACGCGTTTCAATTGTCCATTTGAAATGTATGATGTATTTAATTAAATATTTATATGTTAACAACTTCTACATGTTATTTTGTTACATTTACTTTGTTCCTTATACTTTTTAAAGGCTTTTATGACGGGTTTTTTTTTATTAGAATTATAATTTTTCGTATTTATAGTGTATAATCAATAAATAATAATTTGACAATGTTTTCTTGACTTTTGGACGCTATGAACACATGCAGACGTACATGTCAACAAATATTCACATCTGGAGAAAAATCAAAAGTGGCATAAAATCCAATATAGATGATCCGGTAGGAAATTGAAGCCGGAATCTTCTTCCCCATCAGTCTATTGACCATGGTGCTGAACCGGCTTCATAATTAAACATCGTAATCAATATCTACAATAACGCTTACTCGTTTCAACACAAAGGACGTGAAATGAAACTGTTCTGTTGCTGAATATTGCAAATTTTATTACAGTAAGGAAGTTCGGAGGAGGGGCATGTTTATTTTGTCCGCTCATTAGTAAAGTTTATTCCTTGAACTCTTTGCCACGATAATGACTTGATGCGTATTCCCATTATGCGTCACCTGTTTGGTTTAATGATCCCGTTGCGGTATATTAACTTCGGCTGTTACTGTTATGGCATAGTAATTTGGACTGCGGCCCCGCTGCGGGGTTCTGGGATTCGAATCTTGGCACGCATTTCTGATTTCGCAACGTTATGTGCTTTTTCATGATTAAATATTACTTGTCGAGACGATAAAATGTCGCGATGATGACATGCGTACTTCAGAATTCCCATTAATGTCCTGTGAGGGGTGTTCAGTGTAAGAAATCGGTATCGACCAGCGTGGCAACTTTGGCCAGAAACAGAGGGGCTGATGACAGCTAAGGCTAGATTCTTCTTCGTCGAGTCGGTAGTTCGTGAGTGATCAGCCATCGTGGCGAAAGGATTACACGCAATGTCCAGGGTGCGCCGGGCAGGGTATGTTCGTACTTATTCAGACATACGAGTAGTCGCAGTCGTAGTCAGGCCTCTTTCGTGCGCCCTACGGCTACATTGAATGATGTAAGAGCTCATACTTCGATTAAAATAAAGTTGATATGCTTTACGTTTTTATGTATCTCTAAACGTTCTATATACATTTAATTTTCGAATTTGAATGTTATCAATGTTTCTTACACGCAACATATTTAACACATAATCAAAATAATACGAAAATGTAATTTCTTCTCGCCGTCATTTAAATAGAGTTAAATTTACTGCAAAGTTGCAATAGAATTGTTTTAATCGTTTAAAATTTCTCAGGAGAGTCATCATGACTTTGAACGCAGCTATGAGTTATCGAAACAATACTGTAATCTTTGAAGGCAATTTCATGACTTGCGTCCCGTCTAACCCAAAGTAGACCGTGTCCCTATTAAATGTGCAAAATTAAGTTATCTTCAAGAAACTATAATCTAATCTCTAAGCTTCATAATAAGCACACGCTTATATGCTATGTACTAAGATTTCGAGATGTTTGCCCTTTAACTTCCTACTTTAACATTAGTTTTAACACTTTTACTTGTAACTTTAAACATTGTTATAACTGTGAAAATGTACTTTATAGGTACTCGTATGTTGAATGTAGTTGTGATGTGGTTGATTTTTATTTTGGTAGTTACGAAACATAATGTTAATAACATCTTATGATTGTCGATAATATTGAATCAAATTTCGATAATATTTAATTAAAATGTAACATCACGCCCGTAATCCCGAAAGAGGTAGGCAGAGGAATGTAGAACACTCCCACGTTTCACCAGTTATGTTCACGTCCCACTGTGGAGTGGGTGAGCCTAGGGCCAAAATTAAAAAAAAAACCACTGATTAATACTCGTAAGTTGTAAAGGATCACAAAAAATTCTCAGTTATTTCAAAATCTTTTATAAATAATTACGTTAATTGTAATGTGATTTTATATAAGCTTGCAATCTTCTGTGTTATGTGAGAGTTTTTTTTATAAAAATAAAATAAAATTCAAATTAAAAAAATATTCAGATTTTTTGCTAGTCGTTCGCATATTGTTGTAGTGTTAACGTAACTCACGAATAATGCGCATATAACATAGCGCTCCCGTTCTTAACTAGTCTCAAACCCTATTATGAGAGGGGTGATAAATTACACTGACGCCGCTGCGCTCTTATGTACTCATAGCCGATTAATATTCATTTTCTCGCGATCGACTGCGCATCCTACCTCTTACGTTACACATTTATGTAAAGGGCATGATGCATACATTGTTGCGACATGACGTCACCGTTGAGACTTAACGTGAAAACGTTCTATTTTTGAAATATGCGCGGTCTGTTTATAAAATACATGCTTTCAGGTTATCAGAGAAGAATCTATTTAGTTTCGGTATAGAGCTGACGAATTCAATAACGTCTTGATAAAGACGTGTTTCTGTGCCGGGTTGACTGAATACGAGTCTAATATGGCACGGCCTAGTTGCCCCGAAGCGACGGCTGTCGGTTTTGCAAAGGCTCTAGTCATATTTCCAACTGTTCCAGGCCCCTTCAATCGGGCTGTGTGGCGGCGTAGTTTACATATTTTGATGTGCCGACGCCCTAGACCCATTAATTTCAATAATCCCGCGCTTAAGTGTTTAAGACTTGTTGTTCTTGTTAATCTATACTATATTAGCACTGATTGCTTTTACATATTCACATTTTAATATTAAAATTTTGTAACTATCAAACATTTATGTTTAGTGTTATTGATTATATTTAAGTGAAATTAAACTTAAAAAATGACATCGAAACGTACATAATATAATCTTTTTATACATAAACATACATAGTAAACCGCGGGGAAAAAAAATATTTTTCCCTCGAAAGACGATATTTGGACTGTTAGTTTCTCAGATCATCTTCGGAATTTTATTCGTTAATACCATTTGAGATATATGATCGGAACACTATAAAAAATTATAACGTCGAGAATCTGATATCGAATCTGTAGTAAGGCTCGTTATATCGAATAATGCCGTTTCCATCACGACAGACAACTTCTCAAGCTATCAACGAGGTCTTATCGTTTAATATCGATAATGTCAAGTTCAATTAGGCCTCAACCCTACTCTCGCTACTGGCTAACAAGTATTGCTTTTCTTTTTACGTTAAGAATAATCTCTCGCTGGCCATTGATTTAATCTATTTATTAAGTAAATATTTTTGTTTGGATTCTTTTGTTTTAACTCTATGGAACGTGTATTCTAAATTCAAAATTCGGTTGCTGACTAGAGCTACAATTTCATGGAATTAATTTATATTGTACAGTTTAAAGGCTTTTCTAACGCCCGTATTTCGGTCATGAAACTCGCTCGCCATTATGTTTTTGAAGCAAAAACGGTGAATTGTTACAAAACTACGGTAATATTTGGACGTGGAATTTTAGTTTAGATATAGGTATACTGTAGCTGGAATAAGTACAACTCAGTACGAATTGGACTGGTTTGATACTGCCTTTCCTGGCATTGTTGATTTATTTATAATTTTTTAGCTTAACAGCCTCAAGAATTGTATTAATAAACACATAATAATTAGTTCAGGCGGTTTCATGGTACTTAAGGGCATTTACATAAACGTTCATAACACCATTGATGGGTTGATGAACTATATTAACATCCACCTTCTATATATGCAAATTGATATGTGGATATGGTGATAATTTTTTTTATACCTATACATTGTTCCAAGCACTAACCGCGTTGAATAATTTACATTGAATCGAGGTTTTTTTTTCGATTACAAGTGGAATTATTAAATGAGTAGGTATGACTAATATGGACCTATTATCGATAAAAAACCAACATCTAAATTGTACACATAAGGTGTTTCTACTCTACCATTTCTTTAATCTAGATGTGTATTCCCAGTGCTAGAGCACTTAGTGTGTTCGAAGTTTGATGAATGACGGTACCGTCAGTGTTGGCGGCTTGGAACACCGCTTTTCAGCTTGTGATTAATACTGCGTCTATGTAAAATCAACGTACGGGAATATTATGATGGAATGTCACACATACATAACCATTCTTCATGGCGGATACATTTCTAACGATGTATTTTTGAGGTCTGAGAAACGAAGTCGCACTCTGCGATCCCCAAATCGCATGCCCAAGGTTGGTACTATGAGCAAAAACCCCTTAGGCGTATGTCTGGCTGTATACTTAGGCTGATGATGATTATAAAGTTCTTGTATCAAATTAGTATGAAGTTTGAATTTGTTTATGAACTGTTATAATATCTGATTTATCATCATCCTCATAAACATATTGCAGTCCACTGCCGGACACAGGCCTCTCCTGAGGGGTTACGTCCATAACATTACGCGCGTAGGTACCTACTATCAGATTATTTAACACTAAAAGTCGTAATCTATCAATTTGGTCGAAGTTGGTTACAAAAATGTACGGGCGGTAGCGGTATTTTATAAAATAATATTTATAAAAAATGATTGGTGATATTTTGCATGTTATATGTTAAGGATACGCTCACAAGGACATATAAGAACCGTCGAACGGCGATGAAGTGAGCGGCGAAGCGAACATCAGCCCCGCGAAAGATGCTTTTCCGCGTATGATTGATGTTATTTTGACGTCAATTAGCTATACCAATATTCAACACTGCACAGCTTTCCCTCGTCTTAATGGAAGGAGAATTGAAAATAATGAATTTAGCATCCAGATATTACTATTTGAATCCTAATTATTACTATTTGAATTCCATTTCCTTAGTAATAGTGTTAAAGTGCGGTTTTGAAATAAAATATTACCATGTCGTTAGTGTCGTCAGCGAGGATAATATTCTTCGGGGTATGATTGATCTGTAAGTAATTCGCGAATGCTGTCTTAGTTTGAAATTATTTTAAAAAGAGAACATTAATTACATCACGTCCGTATTTCCTACAAGTGGTAAGCAGAGGAGTGTAGTACTCTCACTTTTTGCTAGTAATATTATAGCTCTATATTATAATCATATAATATGTACCTTATGGGGTGTGAGCCTACTGACATACACCGAGTAGGTACAAATCTAGGATCCGTGATCAAAAATAACCGTACAATATAAGTGGCAGGAGTTTTACTACTGCGTGATTGTTGTATCGAGAAACAATATTGCACTGCTTATTTACTATATTCGCAACATTATATATGTCTTAGTACTAAAGCACTTAGAGCACTCGAAGTGTGATGAATGGCGGGTCGCCAGTGTCGGCGGCGCGGAACACCGCCTCTGGGCGCATGATTGATACCGCTTTATACTACGTCAATCTGCCACTACTTACGTTGTATCTAAATATGTTTTAACCAATTCGTTTCCAGTACTGAGTTTCGAATCAAAATGTTCTGTTGAATTTTCTGTTTAAATTCATTCTATGTTTAGTCTACAAAGTTCTAAGTTTGTTGTTATATCTATTCCGTCTTACACAATTTCATTCTTATTTAATTACTTCTTTCGACCCTTCGCGGGTCTTTGTTTCCACAACTATTTGTCCCCATTACATCTTGTCTCTAGGCTGCTATCTCCAAGCTGTGAACTTTTGCGTGATTACAGCCATGATAAGTAATTATAGGTACTTCTAATATTTATACTTATAACTAACTTTGTTTTTAGCAATGTCTAACGTAACTTCACGCCTTTAATCCCCGAAGAGGTAGGCAGAGGAATGCAGAACACTCCCACGTTTCACCGGTTACGTTTACGTCCCACTATGGAA